>JAODUK010075254.1:0-15994 GCA_027564635.1 Typhlichthys eigenmanni | reverse complement strand
ACATCCTGACGTGTAAAGCATCGTCACCATTTACAAAAATTTGGCTTCCCACAACCGTTCATGTTGCATTTTAGTAGGGGTGGAATACTTTATCGATACACTGACACAAATTATCGATATTTTATTATATAAACTGCACATCAGAATTTTACAATATGTATACAATATTTATGACATGTCCATGTCAGTTAGTTGGATCCACAATCACATCTGGCAGCAATACAATTTATGTGAGATGAACAAACGTTGACAATGTTTTCCTTTGGGGACATACAGTAATGTGAAGTTGGGAAAAGTAATACATTGCAAAATAGCGCAATATTATCGCACCGTGACATAAGTATCGTGAAAGACGGTTAGTGTTTGAATTCGATCCAAACAAAACCGACTCTCTCTTCACTGCTCCTCAGAAGCTCCGCTCCACACATTGGGCACACAGTGTTATAGTAATGGGTGTTGCAGTCTGAACTACTTCGTGTTCCTATTTATCGGGCTGTTATGTTTTATTTTTAATTTACAGACAGACACAGAACACATAGCTTGTGGACTGTTTGTCAAAAGAAGCCCACTTTAAAGCATCCGCTCCCTTCAAACTCTTGATAGTGAGGGACACACACACACTCAACACAACCTGAAGCTACTGACCCATTGCGAGAGCAGGAGCTGCTGGCGAACAGCAGAAGAGTTCCATCGGTGTTGAGGAGGTCCGGCGGAGGTGACGGGCCCTTTAGCGCAGCGGGAGACGGACTCCTGGCGCTCCTTGTTTCCTCTGCCTCGTCATCTTCCTCCGGCCCCTCGGCCCCTCCCAGTAAGTCGGCGACGTCCTGTGGAAGGTATTTAATTCCTGAGTGACATTCTCCAACTTTTGTGGTTCATTTAAAGTTGTTTTTAATTTCTTTACCTTAATGGACAGGACAGTAGAGACAGACTGGAAGCGAGTGGGGGAGAGATATAGGGGAAGGATTGGGAAATGGACACGGGCCGGACTCAAACCCGGGTTTCCCCCGGGCCCTTATTGTCCTAAGTGCTACCATATGCGTCACACTAAAACACTATACACTTATATATTTCCATTAACAGGTATAGTGTGTGATTGTAAGCTAACTGTATCCAGTGAGGAGTGATGAGCGAAGCCCTCAGTAAAATACAAACAACAACAACAGCAGCAGCCACAGTTACCTCCTCTTCATCAGACTCGTCTGTCATCTCCTCCTCCTCCTCCTCCTCCTCCTCCTCCCCACAGTCCTCATTGTCCAGACGATGCAGCGCCGCCTTGCGGGCCCTCTCCTCTGTGCGGCGGAGGGCCATGGCCTGCTGCAGGCGCTGCTTCAGGGTCAGGAGCTTCTCCCCTGGGCAGAGAGGACGCCACTAGAGGTCACTAGAGGTCAGGCTGGGGCTACATACAGGCTGGTGGATATGCGTACGCATATGTATGAACAGGGTTCCAACTTTTGGTCAAATGTCAAATTCCATGACTTTCATTGACTAAATATCTGAAATTCCTTGACCTATATATAATGAACGGAAAAACCAGTCTGTGTAAAAGGAACAGCCAGCAAAGGAATGATACCGTAAACATGGCCAACATGTAAATAGCCAGACCAATCGTTTCAAGATTTGATGAAACATCTCAAAATGTAATAGAAAGGATTTACTAAGATAAACTGTAAGTAAAATGGAAAACAAACATAATTCCCTGATTTTACATTATTTCACCCAAATTCCGTGATATTCCAGAAATGTCATGACCAGTGTCTGCCACTAAGCATAATGAACAGAAAAACAGGCCATGTGAAAGAGAGAGCCAGCATGGCGATAATAAACAAAATGAAAATGTATCCGCTGTTATTTCGCAGAGGTACTACTCATGTCAACTTTCATGACAATAGTTTCAAGATTTGTTGAGGCATCTCAAAAATGTAACACCATGTTCAGTAACATTCTGATGAATGGCAACTAAAAATATATATATATATAAATGTCCTGACTTTCCATGTCTGGAATAGATTTACATAGACTTACAATTCCATGATATTCCAGAAATTCCATGACCAGTGGGAACTCTGTCTGATTGATGATTTGAGTGCACTGTGTGTATACCGTACCAGGTTTGGTGGCCACGGTCTCCTCGGCTGCCTCTTTAACAGTGACCGTGACCGATTCAGCACGGAGCTCCTCCTGACCAGAGGGGGCGCTCTCTTTGCGGACGATGCTGAGCTGCACGGTGCGCTGCCCGTGTGGCCGTGCCACAGGCTGCACATGGCGGAGGTAGCGCTCCTTCAGCGCCTCCAAGCCTGTGGGACACAAGCAAGGGTTTAATTAACAGCAGGGAGAATGGAAACGCATGGGGGACGCATGTTTAAAACCACACCTAGCTAACTCAGAACGCGATGTTCGGTAGTACTACTCACAGAAGCAAAGCTGCTAAATTAACTTAAAAAAGGTATAGTCAGTCATTCAGGAGAAGATATGTCACTCGATAACCATCAAAACACCTCTCCCGTGAGTACAGCCTATTGCATAATATGGTGCACTCGCAGAAGCTCCGCCCCACACTGAATTACATAGTCCGTTACATTAAAAACAAAACGGATTGCAATCGCTGACTACACTTTTAAATGACTACATTGTGACTTTGGTCTTCTCCATTTGAACTCCACACAAAGACCTCTCTCAGAACCTGATCTGAGACCTGTAGCTTCTATGTGTTAAATATGGCGGTGAACGAGTCCCCCTCACCACCCACCGGGGTTGAGTTGCCGGGGCTCCAGGTGAACAAAGGCCCCTTCGTCAGGGCACAGTTTGGGGATGGGCGGAGGGTCGAGGCCCAGCTCCCTCAGTCTGGCCCACTTGTCCTTCTTCGTCTTGATGGGGCCTCGAGGTCCGGCGACACTCACAGACGGGGCGGGTGGAGGCCGGAGCAGAGTGTCGTTAGCCCCAGTTCCGGCCTCAAGACATTCATCTCTGGTGGCGTTCTGGCCCGGGAGAGCAGCGGGGGTTCTTTCCTCCAGAGAGAAACCACCCGCCACTTCTGTTCCGTCTGCAGTCATCGAATCCTGGAGGCTCTCGGACAGGTAGAGCATGGGGCCCGACTCTTGGTCGGACACCGGGGGCTCGGGTGACTCCCTGGCCTGCTCTGGTGACGTCCACTGCGGGGAGGAAGCGGCAGTGGGCTGGGGTAACGCCTGGATCCGTGTGGAGGATGTTTCAAGGGGGGCCGAAGAGTCCTGCTGTGACGAACGCTGTTGGAGCGCGTTTGGCGACGAGGTGGCTTCCAATATCATGGCTTGATACTTGGTGGACCTGAGGGTAGGAGATTGTGTTAGATGTCGTCAAGGTAACGATTACGACAGCCACGAAAGCTTTGGCATCCTTTTAGATTTATTAGCAACTACGTGTAAGACAGTATCCACGTGTCTTCTATAAGAGTAACAGTTTCTTAATGCTGTAATTTGTAAACTAAATAATTAAATAGTGTATTTATTCATTTATTTGTAGAAATTGTGGCTCTGTGAAATGGCATTACCCTGCACTCACACCGCCACCTACAGTCAGCTACAAAGCGACTTGGAAAGCTACCGACATCGAACTATATTCAAATGTTCAGTGCCGCGGTGTAGCGACTAACAATCAGAGTAGATATGTGTCTGACGCCCCTCCCTCTTCTTGGCGATCGAAAATGAAGGAGAAAATGTGTGCTTGTTCATTTACCGGGACATATATTTATAAGTTTATCTATAATTTAGATAAGAGTTTGTTTAGCTCATGCATATAGCAAGGCACACACATTAGCGTACCTCTTTGAGTGACAGGGCAGAAACACACCCACCGGTGACAGAGCAAACACGCCCACCAGCGACGGCTACAAAGCGACCTGGCTACAACCAGCTACAAAATCGCTGGTGGTGTGAGTGCAGGGTTACAGACAACTTTGTGTATACAAGCAGAGGATGTGGTGGTGTGCTGTGATTACTTGAGCAGCGTCATGGCCGGGCCCTCTGGCCTTGCCCTGCTCTTGAAGAACTGGTCGAGGGTCTTGGGCTCTGGGATGTGGTAGGGCAGACCCAGGGTCGATTCTGTAGGTCAACATGTGATGTCATACATGCTGATTGTGAGAACAAACCTCAGTACCTCTAAAGATTAATAATCATGTATGTAGAACTAAAGAATATTCCACTAACGGCTATGAACACCAACGCAGAGAAAAATGTGAGACAATAACTGCAAATCATAATGCATGTTAAACGCGGACCTCTGACCAGCCTTTGAGACTCGCTGTGGAGCTGCTTCATGGCCTCTTTGCTGGCATGTGCCGCCTTCCTCTCCTGAGACAGAGGACAAATGGGTAAAGACGAGCATAAAGATTCTATTATTTAAACATGTAAAAACTAGACAAGCCTAGTTTAGCCGGCCACAGGCATGAGCAAACGCCATAGCCAATATGGTTTAGCGTGCAAGGTTCCTCCGTGAAACGCCACACAAGTTGGGATCAAACGCTATTGGTGAATTACTGCCACCTACAGTCCACATGGTGCATTACCGCCACCTACTATTACAAAGGTAGCGCATGCGCTTTTTAAGAAGCTTTTTAAGATAGGTGACGCTATCGATACACGTGGTCCGGCAAAAATGTAAAGAAGGTAATTGTGGAGAAAGCTTGTTGATATTTGAAGTTGATCAAAAGAAAACACCGCTCCCTTCAATGCCATAGGGCGCTTCCTCATAAGCTCCACCCCACACATTGGAAATTCATGGAAAAGGCTAAGATCTTGTGCACTTCTTTAGCTTGTGTTCCTATCTACAATGCCAGGGATGTGTAGAAGTACTGGATTATTTTTTCAGCGCACTCAAAAGAATGATAACATCGTGGGCCGCAATGAGATATTTGATACACAAAAGTGTATTCGCTTACAATCGCTTACTGTGACCTTTATGTGACAAAATTGGTCTTGAATGAAAGATACATTTTTTCCTTTAATGACATGATTTGTAAATGTATTTATACGTTAACATTCTGCAAAGCACTACACTGTTCTTTTATTCTTTGTTCTCATAATAAAAAAATAAATAGGCATTTTTTCAAGAAAGGTTCCACCTTGGTGCCATTGCAGCAATCTATATCGTCTTCAACTTTACAAATGTATAACAAAATAAAGCTTCTAAGCAAGTCAATATTGTTCCTGCTCCAGCATTAAAGAGCATTCTTCACACATCTGGTGCGCTTGTGCGTCATCAAAATCAACGTATGTAAATGGGGGCCTCCCCTCTCCCCTCACTCAGCTCCTTGATTACGTTTCAGAATATTTCACATTTCTGCAATAGGTGGAGTCAGGCTCAGAGCTGGGGGTGAAGTTACACTTAACCCCTGGAGCCAACTGAAATACTCCAATGTTACGCACCGTTCGCTTGGGTTTCTCCGATGGCTCTTCATCTTCCCCGTCATTTAGGAGAGGCTCCTGGAAGATTATTTACACCATCAATGAACCGTTCACCAAAGCACATGAAGTAGCAAATATGCTCCCCAATCAGCCGTAGAGGCAACCAACGAGATTTGCCCGACTCCTCTGTCTAAGAAATAGCTACGCCCTGTTGTTTTTACCTTGCGCTTTCTGACCTTCTGTTGTATGGATGCTCTGATAGCATCAAGGGACTCTTCTTCCGTCTCATCCTCCAGACCTGCATCAAACAGATCGGGGTTGCCTAGGAGACAGCCGCTGTCGTTGACAACCCCAGGCAAAGGTGAATTCTGTTCTCCAGACAAAGAAAGGAAGGTAGCTTTGAGCGGCAAAGTAGTTCCAGTTGCCCCATCGAAGATGTACAGGATAGTTGCTATTTTAGAACAGCAAAGTATGAGAACTGCAGCTTAAAATAGTTGTTACAGTGGAAGACAGTAATCACAAAATGTATTTAAGAACGCACAAGCTCATGTTTTAATTATCAACTTTGATTTATTATCTTTATCAAATGTGCCCTGATGATGCATGTAGATCCACACATCTAAGATCTTAACATTAATATACACGCAAAGCAGTTTAAGCGAAAAGAAACTCTTCACCCACCTTGTGCATTTCAGAAAACCTCCCTTTCTTCCTTAATTTCTCCATTGCTTTGCTCCGCTTCTCTTTCTTCTCCCTGTTCCTCGTGCTCGTCAGTGGCCTTCCGTCTATATGTGGGCTGATCTCCTCTTTTGCCTCCGCCTCGCTCTCCTCACTGTCCACAGGAGCTCGAGATATCCTCTGGGTCTTCTGCCCCCTCTTCTCCTCCTTCTGCTCCTCTGCATCTTGGACCTCCTCCTCCTCCTCTCCACTTGAGGCCGACAGGACCAGAGTGTCTGTCAGATGTGCACCTTCCTCCTCCTGCTCGCTGTCGCTGTCCCTGATAGCCTTGCGCTGGCGGGGCTTTCTGTGGACTGTAACGTCTTCATCTGAATCGGAATCTTGAAAACAAATTGAAGTGGTTTAAAAAATAATAATAAATAAAAACAGCAACAACAAGACTGAATTTATTAATTACTTTAAAAGTTTACATTATTATAACGGAATCTATTATGTAAAAAAAGTTTTATTCGACAAAGTGCATTTAATCAAATTCTATTGAGCTCAGTCCTCTAAAATATACACATTTAAAAAACAAACAGATGATCGTACATGAGGTTCAGACACATTTTGTTATGCTTTACCTGGATATTCCTCTCTATTGTTAGTCGTCTCCATCACCATCTCCTCCACTGGAGAGCCCATGCCGCTGTCCGAGTCACTCTCTGCAGATGTCTGAACTGCTGCGGAAAGTTCTATGGCCTGCTAGATCAGATAAACACAGTTGCCACATTTACTGTTTCAGACTGTTGCTTTTAATAGACGTGTAAAGAAACATATCTCACTCTGCAACAATAAAATAATAAGTAGAAGTATTTTTATTACTCAATAGAGGAGTAAAGGAGTGCAGCAATTTTTCTACAACCATTCCAATCTCTAAGGCTTGAGCAAATAATACAATCATTCAGGATTTGGTATTAAGTATTCCTTTTTAACCTTCTTTAGGCCAGAATACAAACTCTGCTCTGCAGTCCAGCCAATACAAAGTCGTATTCAGTGTCATTGTTCATTGGAATCTCTTCTACCAGCCATTTTCCAAAGGTAATACATGATGTATAAACACTCTATGGTTGTGGCAAGCATCGAGCAAAACTCAAAGCTTCTTATTACACGTTTGTATATTATACAAAGTCTCCAAATGTCCTAGATTTAGTAACATGGTTGAAACTAACTCTCCAGAAAACCACTTTTCCTATTATGTTAGTAGATAGTAGTAATGTCATAATCATAGATGATAAGCAAATCATTATGGATGTTTGCTATCCATCCACGCTAAGTATGTTAGTAATAACACGAACGCCAAAGGACTAGCTGTGTGGCGCCTAGCAATTCAAAAACAGTAAGAGTTTATGGACAACCAGCTAAGTTAATTTAGGCAGGGTCTAACAGAATCGTTTATGAAGAAAGCCTGGTTATTCTTGTCAAAGTTACATGACGACGTAATATAGGAGGTACACAAGACCAGAACAGGCCATTTGTGTTCAATGCGTATGGTACCGTACTGTACTACGGTACCATCGTTGGTTTCGAGGCTATTCGGTTGGCTAACTCGTTACGGTACTATTAGCGAGCAAAATGCTAACTCTAGAAATACCGTACATGAATATACTGCTTACACCGAAGTACGAGTGTATTCGACGTGTACACACAACTTAAACTATATGACAAACAGTTAATTTCGTAGTAAGTATTAACATGCCATTTCCTTACCTGCTGCCGCGACACGGCGAGGCTCATCTTTGTCCGCCAGATAATGAAGTCCGGTTTGACAAAACAAATCCTTCGTAGCGTTATTCCAAATGTAAGTGCCTACCACGTCAGGCCAATCGATGTACGTGTGTGGGGGAAGAGAATGCTATTTTCCTAATAAAGTTACATTTAGAGTATGGGCTATGTGCAATATGCGCCTTGCTCCCGCCTGTTCCATACATCGATTTTAATTTGGATATTTCGCGCGCCGTGACAGCTGGACACAAATGTTCGTCACTAAAGTGTCAATCCTCTCGTTTTGCGCTCCCATTGGTTATTTGAGATCGTTTTCATACGCCTACTCTGACGACGTGTTTGGTGGCGCATGTTTTATATATAGAGGATGCCTGGAAAAGCGGTGGCTTGATTATGAACACATATGATATAAAGAATGACACAAGTAAAAAATAAAGCACATTTTTGTGTAAAACTATTCTTATAGATTTTCATAAAATCCGATCGCTAAAACACACATTTAAACTCTAAGGACAATTTGACCTAGGTCTAATTATTCTTATAATGCCTATACCATGTAATCTGATCCTTCAAACTCGGTCAACAATAAACATCTAGAGGTTACTTTATATTATTTTAATCAGAATGTGCAACATTCCATATTTATTACAATGAAGAGTTCACCAGATATGTGCTTACTAACATAGGCCTAGGCCTACTACATGTTGTCCAGTATAATCTGAACGGTTAAAAAAATACAGTATCATATAGCTACAATCCCTCCAACTATGAACGACATAGGCTAGTTTGAAACAGCATCAACAAGTATACAATTTAACATTTATGCATTTTTTATAAAACTAAATAAAAAACTGTTTATCTTTATCTTGAGTGTAAAAATTTACTGAAGTATTGTGTATTTATATGATTTAACACTTAGCTATTACTGTGTCATGTCATCTTATTTATAGCTACACAATAAAAAACTATTACAGAAATTTCTTCTCCACTAGTATTTTTTTATTAAGTTGTATTTAATATATTGTTTCTATAACATGTATGCCAATAAAACTGAGCTGTATTGAAATGCAGACAGGCTGTAATCAATAGAGATATTTAATGTCTCGTCAATGGTCTCATCACCATCATCATTTGGGAGAATATTTTAATTGTTTTTTATCATTTGACGTCTCACAGGTTGCGCATGCGCACAGTTGATATAATCGGCACCTCCCTGGCGCATGCTCACTTACAAATCCCCAGGAGCAGCTCTAAATCAGTCAGTAGACAACGCATCTCGGAGCTTGTTGGTCAGCTGCGCATTATATTCCATTTCTTAAATTAGCCACTTTAAGCTTCGCGATACCGCCCCCAATTTCAGTGTCGGTACGGAGCCGCCAGGCCGGGACAGAGACGGAGAGAGAGCCCTCGGCCATGGAAGCGCTCGGACCCGGTAAGTGGCGAGAAGTAAAACCGATGCTGGAGCGTGAAAGTGCCAATTCGCTGCTTCACTGGGGGCCGCGGCTGTAGCGAGGCCTCGAACTACAGGCGAGCAATGGGGAAAACAAACGAGGCCCAGGCTGTGACACACTATTTACCTCGAAGACACGTTCGGTTTCCTGGTACACAAGAACATATTATATCATATTGGGCATCACAAAAGCAAGATAATCTATCGGGTCGCAAATCTACCCACTAAATTTGATCAGAATCACGTATAACTCGTGCTGGTATTGTGTATGTGGGGATTTAACAGGATCTTCCTTCCGCGTCGTACGCTTATGTCTGCCTGTTTTTTTTCGCATCAAATCGACGCCCACGTTCAATGTATTAAAAAACGATATCCTAAATACATGACCTGTGGGATGTGATATTATATTAAACGAGCCGTTGTGTATGTTGAAGTGTACCGTAATTAAACGTTCGTCATCGGGAACCGCGTCTTCCTCAAGCCTGTTGTGTTCGTAAATATGGGAGCGATAACAGGAAAAGGGCTCATAGCAGATCTACGCCGACGCGACCATTACCATTATTACCAGTTGTCTACATATTTTAAGACCAAATTTTGCTTTATTGGAGCCAGCGTCTCCTCTTGGGAAGCAGCCATACGCCCCTTGTGCACAACACGCGATGGCGCTTTGCCCTTCGAATAGATGGCGCTTAGATCGATCGGATTCGAAGCCCAGGCTCCATATTACTCATGTTCTATATGATAACAAAGGCACTAACGTGGCGATGCAGTAACCACTGGAACTCACGACTAATCGACGCACATTGGGGCGCATGCGACCCCAGCCAACCACTACATTTCCCCACAACACATAATACGTTATTTCTGCCACCCTCCCTCCGCTTTTTTGTGGGGTATTGTTCGCAGAATATATTTAATAACGAGACGTACAGGAAGGTGCATTATGGTGGTACATTTTATTAACGAATTTTCTTTACTAGCCTCTGTCAACTTGCAGCCTCTCAAATAAAAGTTAAACATCGTTTAATATGTAAACTAGCGCATTTATTTTTCTCTATTATTGCATTCATATATTTTAAGATTTATCCTATATTATAACACAGGTGGGATGTGCTGCATAGCAATTTGTTAAAGCCGAAGTGTGTTACTTGTGTGAATTACAATAATCTCATGTTATTAAAGTGTTAAAAGGCAAGATGAGATCTTTTCCTCTGTCCCATGTCTACGCATTACTGGTCACATCAACGTCTACAAGATACTTTTACTACATGCCTCCCAACTAGAAAGAGGCACTAAGACTCAGTCTGGTGCAACAAACTAAATTGCTGGCCACAACCAGTATTGGGCAGAATTTACTAATGCGCCCTTGGTGCTTACACGTGTCACCTGGCCCTTGCTTTCTCTTTACATAATTGAACCATCATTATTTAACTTATGGTTTCTTTATAATTCACTTGTGTTGGGACTCAGGAGAACAATGAGAAATAGACTGGTTCCAAGTATGCACAGCTGGACACCATGTTAAAATGTTAACAATGGACCCTCCTGCGATGCACTCGTAAAGGACAAAATATGCATCCATTCAGCTAGAATTCTTTTAAGGTAGGCCGTGGTGAGTTGCGTGCAACAATTTGTCCAAGTCACTCATTTTGCATATTTGATCAAGTTACTTTGGTTATGTGTGCTTGTGGTGTGGCCTTTATTTTAGCTGCACCTGAAGTGTAGAATAGGATATTCTTGTGGTCAGGCTTCTATTGCTTCAACAGTCCTCTAAAGTTGCCTAATTCATGTGACGTGTGTGTGTGTGTGTGTGTGTGTGTGTGTGTGCGCTGCTCGGCACCTCTGAGTCATCAAGCCAAGCTATCTTGTCCAGGTTAAGCACAGTTGTAGCTTTGCTTGAATACACAGGGCCTACATGTATTTGGAATGCCCTAGGAGGTGTGAATGCAGGAAGTTATTAGGTGTGAAGACACTTGTTGGAGTCATATACACTGGTCATGTAATTACTCATAATTGCTTGCCTTTACATCTTATTTATGATTGAAAGCTAAATACCAACAGCATTCTGTATCTACTTTCAAATAATTGCCAGTAGGGCTAACCGTCATGTTCTGTTCAGATTGACTTGGTTGGGGACTTATAGACCCCAATTACTTATTTGTTAAATAAGAATAATAAAAGTGTCACATTTTGAAGTCAGGGATGCTGGATATTGATTGTTGGTATTTGTAAAACACCAATGCCATAGGCTGCTCCTTTAAATACTTTTCCCACAAAAAGCTTGCCAAGGCTTGGATAGTGTTGGGTGGTGCGGTCTGCACCACTTTTGTTTGTGTTCCCGTTTACAGAGCCTGGGCTGTGTATATAAACACTTAACACATAACAGAACGGACTGTGAGGAGATGATCTCTGAATTTGGCAGTGTATAGTATTAGCTTATATTCAGCCACTCTTAATTACACCAACTCTTTGCATATAGTTATTGCTCCTTCTGTGAGGGCCAGAATCCATGCTGGTGTACTTTATATAACCTTTATTGCTGTCCACTCTAATTGGCAGCACTGTCCCTTTTATTTATAAAGTACAGAATTGTTCACTTAATGTGTTTACTCTGGTATTTTGTTTCTCGTTTAAAGCTTTTTATTGATCTGACTTTCTGGTAAAACGCTGCACAAATGTTTACTTGAGCTGTTTTCACAAAGCATTCACTTTGTGTAATCCACCTGTCTTTAGGTAAAACAACTCCCTAAACAAAACATCTGCTTTGTTTTTTTTTTTGTTTAAATATTGGGCAAATTAAACATGTCCAAATGACCCAGCCTCAATGGAACAAAGGTTAAATTCAGGATATGTGCACAAGCAGTTAGGCTAATCTACGGACATGTACTTTCTAGATAGACAATGCTCCAGCTAGGTGTGTTCCTCGCTCGATGAGCCTGTGTTTATTTGGACTTGTTTTGTCCTAATGCTTTGTCTGTGTCCAGAGTTTTCACCAGGGTCCACGTTGCGTTTAATTGAGTGTTTTTATTTTATATGCGAGACATCAATGCAAACAAACCTGCTTGCAAAGCAAGCAGAATAAATAGAGCCAGAAAAGATGGAAAGTACCAGTTTGACTGTTCGGAGATCTAGTGGTGCACACACGCATGCACGCACACTGAGCTCTGCTGGTTTGGCAGCTGTGAAGGCTATATTTAGGTGTAGCTCTGTTTTTGGTGAACATGGTAGACCCTGGACTCCCATGCCCCATGTGCACACTGCAGGAGCCCAGTAATGATGAGTGACGATGCACAGCGTAAAACGACCGCGGCGGCACCGGCACATAGTGGATACAGTCAGCGTCCAGTCTCGCATGGAACCGACAATCTCTGCTGCCTGGCGTGGCACATCGACCCCCCCGCCCCCCCCGTAGGCACAGTGTCACACCACGTGTGTACATGTAGCATGCGTAGGAGTCCCTCCTGTTGCTGAATCAAATGAGAGGCCAGTGTGATTGACCACCTTTACATTTCCAATGAAAGCTTCATTTGATATAAGGCTAAAATGTAAAGTCAATTGACTAAAACATGTAGCTGTGGATGGGTTATATAGAATAGTATTGGGGGGGGGTATGGTTGGACAGGGTCACGTTTAGTGTGTCGTCATTAAGCTATGGGGAGGGTCTCGCTTGCTAACTGGAGCGTGTTAGTGCACAGAGTTCAAGGGGACCTCCTAGCAGCAACTCTACAAATCGTTAAGTGCCATAGCATCCCCCTCCCTGTGTCTGTATACCACGGTCTGGCCCCAAGACTGTCCTAGATCGCACTTTGTAGGTGCAGCAGCGATGCAGTGCCACTGCCACCGCTGTCCTGTTTTGTCTCAGCTGTACCGCTCTGCTCAGACGTGCATGTCAGACGGCTTTCCTACTTGCATTCACCTACACAGCCAAGCGTGGCGACTGCGTCTTGGCTAATTCTGGCCAGAAATGCTTTTGTCGCACGTTTGTCGAAAACGTCACATTGTGTTCTAGAGGTGGCATATGTACACAGATCGTTTAGGCGTATATATGATTGTGTGTGTGTGTACCGGACGATAATCTCAGGGTCTCAGGCTCAGCACCTTCCCCCACATATGGCCATTCTGTTGTCTGTCTGCCAGGAGCCTTTTTTTCCTTTGTTTAGGGGTGCAGGAAGTACGCCCTTTTTTTGTCATGATGGGGCGGAGGGCGGGATAATTGGTTATTGTTTTGCCTGGCCTTTCTTGACCTATGTGGGTCAAGGGGCAGAGTGGCTGATTGGGTTTGTGTCGTGGTTGATGGGCAGATGCAATACAAGTTCAACATAAATAGCTTAAGTTATTATTATAATTGTTTTTTTTATTTATTTTGGGATTTATATTATTTATTAGTAATTACTCGTCGAAAAGCTACCCGTGAGTAAGCCCAACTGTTGTATCTCTTGGTTTTCTTGACTACAGAACAAATGGGATGATGGAAATATAAAACATAACTTTCCCCCTTTAACTGTAGTGTGCTATAGGTAAATAGAAGCACTATCTGGGATGAACGCAACATCTTGGTGTATTACTGATTACACCAGGTAGTTTTTGCGTTCTTGTCATGATAGAGGCTGTACTAGCAGGAGTGCCAACTTGTTTGAGAGTAACAGTGTTTTGATAATACATATTTAGAATTGTGGGGACCTGTAGAAACTCTGCTCATCTGGACGTACACCATCACTTATTTACCTGTATCTGTTTTAGGTCAGTTCAAGCTGAACAACATTTTCCTGGGGAGTTTAATGTCAAAGTGGTACACACATTCACTAGTCAAATGATTCTGATCTAGGTATAGATTGTCCCTTATGTCAAATAAAACAGATTTCATAACTGAAATGCATACGGTTGCAAATGAATAATAAAACACTCCAATAATGGTTGTGCTGTGCTGTACTGTTTAAGTAAAGGCTAGAATCCACCAAGGTGTACGCAACCGTAACGTGTTGACACCTCACAGAATGGAACGGATGTATATCTTCTTAAACCCACTGTGCCCCGGGGTAGCAGTTGGGTAATCGAGAAGTCGCTGGTTCAAACTCCTAACAAAGTGCCCCTGAGCAAGACACCGGATGACGTCTTGCGTGGCCGACACCGTCAGTGTGTGAACGATTGTCCGAGTACGATCGCGTACATCGCTTTGAGTGGCCTGAGCGTTAGCGAAGCGTTACATGACATGCAGTGCATTGACCGTTGCTAAAATGTGCGTTTTCTCTCTCTCTCTCTGCAGGCCCGCCTGCCCCCACCTCTCTCTTCCAGCCTCCGCGGCGTCCCGGCCTGGGTACGGTGGGGAAGCCCATCCGCCTGCTGGCCAACCACTTCCAGGTGCAGATTCCCAAGATTGATGTCTATCACTATGATATCGACATCAAACCTGAGAAACGGCCTCGAAGAGTTAACAGGTAAGCCTAAGCACACTGGCAGGGATTGGAGAACATGCTATTTCATAGTGTGTCAAGTCCATAAAGCATGTTAAACTCTACACTTTGTGTAGTTGGATACCTGTCTTTTTTTTTTTTCCCCAAAATACTTGGGTTGGGTCCAGAAATGTATTTTATTTAATTGCCCATAAACCCCACAATGCCAATCTCTGTTATTTACTGCCTTGACATATGCATCGTTTTGAGTGTACTTAAAATTCATGACCTATGGACGGTAGTAATCTCTAGTTAAGATCCACTATGCGGAATATGACGGTTAAAATTGTCCTATGACTTGTCCTATCAGAAGCTAATGGCTATCATTGAGTTCTATTGCAACAACTCTTAGCAATCCACACAAACGTATCAGACTTCATTTAATCCCTTTTCCAAACAGTGCAACGATATTTGGAGCACTCTAAACAGGGAGTGAAGTTTATTTTATTTGTTTGTTTAATTTTTAAATGCCACAAGCATATCTTCACATCCATAGCACGAGGTTGAGATAAAACGTTCCTCTGTACACATCTTAAGCCCCTCCTTATGTGTGACAACTCCATTGTCCTCCAGGGAAGTGGTGGACACCATGGTACGGCACTTCAAGATGCAGATCTTTGGTGACCGACAGCCTGGCTACGACGGGAAGAGGAACATGTATACTGCCCATCCACTGCCCATCGGGAGGGACCGGGTACGTTTTCACACACACCCTGGTCGGCACGCGAACACTCGTTTGCCTTTGTGAAAATGGTTGTCTGTTAGCGCTCGCTCAACGTGCTAACTTTGAGCTCAAATCAAAATAAATCCCTCAGAAGCTCCGCCCCACACATCGAAACGCATTGTGAAACCAAACGGAGTTGTTGTGAGTGGTGTTTGCCACTTTGTTTATGCTCCTATTTACAGAGCCAGAGCTTTGTACCTGATTGTTTTTTCAGCACACACAGAATGGTGAAATGCGACGAGATATTTGGCAAAGTGTATTAGCTTACAATAGCTTGCTGTAGCTGACTATACCTTTAAGCCCCAGACATCTAGTTCAGCTGACTGCCGGTGTGAGCCAACAACACAGGCCAATACCTGTATGGGTTTGTAAACCGAGCAATACTCTTCCTGAGGGGGGATGTTGCACATGGTGCATTACCGCCACCTACTGTCAACATGGTGTAATACCGCCACCTAACACCCCAAAACCCACATTAACCCTCCCACTGTCCTAAGGCATTTCAGCAGACTAGCAGCAGGGGGAGCAAACCGCGGAATGTCATATGTCC
>JAODUK010075243.1:0-15997 GCA_027564635.1 Typhlichthys eigenmanni | reverse complement strand
TGTTCTACAAGATGTACAATCACTACTTTACATTGCAGAAAAGTGTCATTTCTTCATTGTTGTCACATGAAAAGATACGCTCACATAATTGCAAATATGTGAGGGGTGTATTCACTTTTGTGAGATACTGTATATATACACACACATATATATACATACACACATATATATATACACACATATATATATATATATACTGTATATATATATAAAATTCTTCCCCTGCACCACCTTTGACATTCAGTGCTAAGATGTAGTTGTCATGGCAATGAATGAGTAAACCCCAAACTATTAGTGGTATGGTATAACTAAGAGCGAACAGTCTGGGACAATCAAAATAAAAACTAAATTTAAATGTTATCTTGTTTTTTCTATAACTGAACAATATATACAGCATTACTTAATTGTGTGTCAAAAACAATAAAACAAAATATTAAATAAGACTGCTCCTTTTGTCAAATAACTGAAAAATAATCAAATCAACAGTATTCCATTTGCTACTCTACCTTACTGCCCTGCACTGCTTCTACATAGCTGCTGTCAATTTCAGCTGTTACTGCTGCCCTGCCTGTCTCTCTCATAGCAGTATGTTGGCTGCTGTCCTACTCTACAACACAGCTCTCGCTTTATTCTCTACAGGTATGCCATTCTAACATCAAAAATTAAATAGGCCTACATTTTGTTTTTATAAAAAGAGTATTACTAAGATCAATAGGCATACTGACAAGGAATTGAGAATAAACATTGTGGCTTACCTAAGTAAGCATTTATTTCTTTCCAGCAAAACTCTTAATTTACGCCACCAATATTGTAGCCTACTTGTGAAACAGTTTATCTCAATAGGGCAAATTATGAAAGATTATTTATTGTATTTGCACTCTATGCCAGGAACTGTCCGTTTATGAACTGGTCTGTCAATTGAAATCAAAGAAGAGTTTGAAGTAGTCCTAATCATAGTTAATGTTCAAGAACTTCAAGGTATAGAATGTTGTTTTCCTTCAGCGAAACATGGTCAATGATGATACTGTGGCGGCCTGTCATAAAGTCAATGTATGGGAAACACTGATGAGGTTGTGAGACGCAAAGGTCACATCTGACCTACCTGCACTTTTAATGTGAGAATGTCCACCAGAAGTAAATCTGGTGAACAGAAAATAATTTAGCCCCTCTTGCTGCTTTAAATATCCAGATCAAAATCAGTGTAAAATATAGTAATACATCCCTAACTTTCTCTTTGTCAAGCTATAAGGGCTAGTACTTGAATATTAATCTGTCAATCTTAGAACTATGAGGTGTCAAGGGATATGTAGTTTACAACAAATGTCTCTCCACCTACATATTTTGTCATTGCTGCCCAGAATATAACAGAGAGAGACACAAGTTCAAAAATCACATAATTCAACAATATTGGTGATACTTACTGTGGTTGGCTGTGTATTTGCTTATAAACATTGATGACTTCCCCAATGCTGTGTTCAACTTTTTTCTAGTCAGATTACATGAAGGAAAAGAGAGTAACATTAAGTTAACTGTATTCTACTGGGAAGGTACAATATGTCATATGAATAATATCAACAAGCAAGTGTAAGAGATGTGTAGCTTAGCCTACCTAAAACTTGAATATCATCCAACAATTTCACATTGTTTGCTACATTATAGCCTAACTGAACTACCCAGAAGAACGAGATTTAACAAGTCGTTGAATACCTACATACATACAGCGAATGGTAGGTACATCGATATTTATTTTTCATTGTTTACTGAGATGTATTTACCTTTAACCCATATTACGGTACTCAAATTACTGATTTCCCTTGGCTATCATTTTAACTAAGTTTCAACCCTTTCTAAATAAAGATGAGATTCTTATGGAGAGTACAGGCTACGTTAATATTGTATAGTCTAGTCAAACAAGACAAGAGCACACTGGTGACTATTGTATGTGCAGCTAACGCTTGATTACCTTGTCACTGCCAATACAACTTGCATGGAGTGTTTCTTGAACTTAATAATAAATAAAACAAATGTGCTAATAAATTATAATCAAATATAAATAAACTAATAAATAAACGCACATACATTTTGACAGTAACCGGTATTATACCAGTTCCTGGATATGCAGCGATTGTTCCAGTCAATACATCCTTTCTGATGTATCCCTGTGCTTGCTAGCAAGGCTAATCTACCTGTCGTGCCGCAAATGGTTCCCTGCCGAAATCCTTACTTGCTTATACAATTGTTATGCTTTATGAATAAATACGGTTATCATTTTGCAATATCAAAGCTTTTGCAGCACATGTTACATAACAACAACGCATCAATATCATTATGACAAAATACATTTACTTTAACAATGCAATATTTTCATATAATCTTTAACATCCTAAATGTATGTATGATTCCTTCTGATAAAAAAAAGGAAACTGAATAGGCAATTATGCACAATTTATTGCCATATAAATTCTAAATAAATATATGTCGATACAGTTGCTAAAATACATAATTGTGTGTAAAGAAACTATTTAGCCGGGGGAACATATTCTGTTTGCTCACCTGCTCCACTGAAGTCACCGTTTTCACTCCATCATCAGCGAATAATTCTGCAGAATGGAACTCTCCAAAGCACCGCAAATTATGTTGTGTAGTTTCCATAGTTCTTATCCCAGTTAGTTGTTGGGACGAAATTACGATAGTGCGTTTTGTTTTGGGTTTATTCTGACAATTCCTACCACTAGCTTGTCATCACTAACTTCTCGTGGACTGACTGGACTGTACAATGGGCGGAGACTACTTGGGCATGCGCACACGCGATACGGCAAACCTAAGGAACAATTTTGCTCTACACGCCTATGACACGCACGCACACGCACACACACACACACACACACACACACACACACACACACTAATACGGAGAGGTTTCTTAATCAGGTGATAAAGATTAATTGGCCCTGAACTCGAATTAAAAGGGGTTTAATGAGGTTCAAAACGATGTGATTCTCCTCCACCTACTTGTGTTCGTTGTCACTGATGCTTTGAGAAATGCAGATGTGGCGCGCCGAACTTGCACTTGCCACCGCACCCACTGGAGGAGCAGCAGTAGGTAGGCAGTGGCATGCTAGGAGGCTGGAGCTGTGCCGCCTTGCCGTCTGTCCGTCGTTGATCGAAGGGTAAAGAGATAGCTGACTGGTCATCATAACGAGTCACCACGATTATTTTGCACTCCAGCAGACATGGGATGCGAGAGGGGATGCAATTGTAATTGGGGATGCAATTGTAATTCGTCACTGAGTTTAGCTGTCTGAGCTTATATTTTCGACGCTACACTATGGCTAAGCAGTATGATGTACTCTTCCGACTCCTGCTTCTCGGCGATTCTGGGGTTGGGAAAACGTGTTTATTATGCAGATTCACTGACAACGAATTCCATCCTTCTCACATTTCAACAATAGGTAAGTCCATTTGAATAGTTACAATTTTCTGAATTTGTGATCAGTGGTAGGTGAGTGATCACATTTGAATGGTCTTGTGGACGACACTATAGCCCATTCATTGCAATAAACATAATTTAATTGGACCAGAGAAACAACAATGTAATCTGTTTGGGCTATCAAAAATAAACATATTAAAATAGTTTAAAATCACATTGAGGCAAACAAAAACAAAACAAACATACACAAAACTACATAGCAGGGTATTTGTTAGCTAGGCTACTTGGCATGCTAAATGTTAACCACAATACACTCCATATTGTTGTTGTTGTTGTTGTTGTTATTATTTATATTGGAATATTGGCATAAGTTATCCTATATAATGACTTTTATTGCAGAACAATGCTTTACACTATATTTCTTATTTTGTTTACCGATTACCATTTACACAACCGTTTCTTTGTAATATACAGTGTTTTTCAACCTTGTTCTCCTGTAGAAATGTACACAAAGGCACAACTACACAGTTAACCCCAGTAAAGATGAGCTGGCACTCTTCCCATTGCCAGTTAAAACAGTATTCTCCTCCTGATGATTGAAATCCTAAACCATGTTAAATACATGTGATTGTTTTAAATCTTAGTAAAGCCATGTTGTAAGGTGTTCACCATATGCTTTGTTTTTGTACTTCTTTCTTGGTATGTTTCCCCCAGAGTCTCTATTATGTGAAATCAACCTAGACACTATACTCCTGTTGTTCAGCATTATTGCTGGCAGTAATTGTCCATATTTAGGGCAAGACAAAATGCAGGTGTCTGCAGCCCCAGAAATAATTGGAATACATTTGACATCGGTAAATGTCAAACACTGGGCAAAATAGCCTACACATTTCACAATTTCATAATGAAACACTTCAACATCAATCAAGCATGACAACCTAAACACAGAGGACAAGCTTGTCATTTGAATATGAAGTCTAGCTGTCACATGGTATTATGATGTTTTCACATATAGACCTTTTTATATGAACCAGTCATCATTACACTAAACTATTATTAGTGCATGTTAGATAGGCTGCCATTGTGTTTGGTCTACTTGATGTTGTGGAGAAGTGGTTTGTTTTTAATTGCTTTAGTTCAATAGACGTATTGAACACATCAGCAGTGCTGCAGTAGTGTCCTGCTGGAGATCAGCATACTGTAATCACTTGCATTGCTACAGTAACCAAATTATTACATTTCCTTTTTAAAGATTTGCCATTCAATGTTCTCTCTTTTAAGTAATCTTGGTTTAATATTTTTTGTGTTTTTGGTGCTGTGAATGTTCTTGAGCACAACTGGACTTAATTCATAAAGGTAATGTCAGCTATTGCAAGTTAGTACATATTTTCATAAAATATCTCTTCGCATTTCGCTATCTTACCGTTCTGTGCATGTTGAAAAATGTATCCAATGTTGTTGTGAGCAAACGCTGCTCACAACAAAGCCGTAGTACCACGCTTTGCTTCACAATGCTTTTCGATGTGTGGAGCAGCGCCGCGAAGTGATATTGTTTTGGTTTGAGCTTGAAGTTAGCAAGTGTTCTCGAGAACAATTAACCATGCTTTTAACACTCTGCTCTTGTATTGGCACATGGAGCTCAGTAAATATATTATGTGTCTACAGCTGAACAAGCTGTTGTGGGTGCTCTTTCATGAGACTGCAATAATTCAGCACCCTGACCAGATAAATCATAGAATACCAAGAGAGGAAGAGAGTCAGGCAACGCCCGTTGTCCGTATCCCCAGCAGAGAATCAATCAATCAATCAATTATTTACATCTTCTTCACAGATGTTTATTCTCTACACTACTCCCCACCTCCAAATACTCCATGGCTACCTCTGTAATTCATCGTGTCACATTTAAACCTACTGGCTTCAAATTCTTCAAATGACCTCACTCGAGTTGGTTTCAGCTGAACACATAGCTACATGAGGCTAAACATAGAAATGCTTCCACTCACTGTAGGCACTGTATGTCTGCTAAGGTCTCAGTGATAGGGTTACCATATAATCCATATGTCAGAAACAAACATATTTTAAAGGCGCTATGCAGATTTTTCCCTATTTTTCCAGTTGTGCTGCCAATCACCAAATGCAAAATGGCCGCAGTTTACAGCAGAGTCATAATGAACACAAAGCCAAAAGAGTATTTCTTTTCCATAATTCTTTCTGAAAGCCTGGCTGTAATGTGTGTCTGTGTGCATTCTCAGGATGATCATTAGACATTTCAGGACCTAGTCAGTTTGGCAGTGCTAAATATCCCCGAGCAACCACGAGATCTGTCCTGTTTGGATTGGCCTCAGGGTCCAGACAGAAATGTAAATCTAAAAGGCTGAAGTCTGGTACTGTGTTCCAAACATTGCATAGAGGCCAGAAACACATTGTTTAATAGCTTGAAAAAGAACTTAAAAAAAGACTCATCTACTGTACTTAACGATCTGCTCTGAACATTTGACCTAGGCTAAATACAGACACCAGACGAGGCAATGGGGCTTATAACCATACACTAAAATCAATAGGAGCACTGCCCTCTACAGGCTCACATTCATCTTTACCCCTCCCCCAATGTAATTTTTTCAACTTTTGTGTATTGCTTTTTTTAAAACCAACTGTGAGCTGTCTGGTAATATTTTAGCAGGTTGTTCAGTTCCTCATTAGTCCTTCTTCAGTGTTTCCAGGACACATCAGCTGTAGGGATGATTGAATATGTGTTTAGACACATTGTTGAGTTTAATCTTCCCCCGCATTACCTGGGAAGACTTTAACAGGACTTCAGGGCCTCATGGCTGTCATATTGCCTATGAAGGTAGGCTTGGCTCGTGCTCTACATCATTGCTCAATAAGCAGCCGTCTCACCATGCTGTTGATCTGTATATGTTGTGGCTGGGGTAATGTCAGGGACTTTGCCCCCTTTAGCTCAAGGAGGCTATTAGGCTAAATGATCCCATCAGGGATCATAGTCACTGGTACATTGTAAAGCTAATAATAGTGACAGTTCTTTTTAACTACTAGAGTTAATGTGGCCATGTGTAATCTGTGGCTTTAAGTGAAAAATGTCTCTTACATACACTGCATGGTCATTTACATTCAAACAAACAGGTAGTGTAGATGTATAGTAGTTCCTTTCAACTGTGTGATTTCATGATACAGCTAATACGCTAATTGTGATATGCATGTTTCTCTGAGGCTTGTGATGGAAAGTAAATATTAGCAAGTTCTTCTGGTACAACACATATTTCCTCTCTTTTTGAAATGAATGTATGTTTTTTACATGGTCATTGGCCTACATATAAATTGAGAAGTAAAAAATAATAAGATTGAAATAGCCTTCCCAAAATAGGTGTATACAACTAACTAAATAAGAACTTGGTATATGAAGCATAATCTTTAATGTGTTTTAAAATAATGTTATATGGTGATCAGCTTGCTTCCTACAGAATTAACCATGTGTAGCTCCAGAGACAGATAGCAGATTTCACCATTTTCATCCAATTAACATAGCATTGCTGCACTTACACCATTAGATGGCAGTTTCCTGATGTTTCCCGGGCATACATCCTAGGGTACTATACAGTACAGTGAGGGAAAACAATATTTGATCCCCTGCTAATTTTGAATGTTTGCCCAACACTGACAAAGAAATTATCAGTCTATAATTTTAATGATAGGTTTATTTGAACAGTGAGAGACAGAATAACAACCAACAATTCTGAAAAGCACATGTCAAAAATGGTATCAATGTATTTGCCTCTTAATGAGTGAAATAAATATTCAACCCCGCTTTAAAACATGACTTAGTACTTGGTGGCAAAACACTTGTTGCAATCACAGAGGTCAGGATGGTGTTCTTGACTTGGGGCCATAGGCAGCATTCCTCCTCTTCCAAACATGGCGAATTAAGTTTATACCAAAAAGGTCTATTTTGATCTCATCTAACCACAACACTTTGACCCAGTTCTCATAATTCATGTTCATTAGCAAACTTCAGACAGGCCTGTACATGTGCTTTCTTGAGCAGCAGGACCTTGTGGGCGCTGCAGGACTTCAGTCCTTCGCGCCGTAGTGTGTTACCAATTGTTTTCTTGGTGACCATGATCCCAGCTGCCTTGAGATCATTGACAGATCCTCCCATGTAGTTCAGGGGTGATTCCTCACTGTTCTCATGATCATTGCAACTCCACGAGATGAGATCTTGCATGGATCCCCAGACCGAAGGAGATGGCAGTTATTTTGGGTTTCCTCCATTTGTGAATAACTGCACCAAGCTGCTTGGCAATGGTCTTGTAGTCCATTCCAGTCTTGTGTAGGTCTACAATCTTGTCCCTGACATCCTTGGACAGCTCATTGGTCTTGGCCATGGTGGGGAGTTTGTAATCTGATTGATTGCTTCTGTGGACAGGTGTCTTTTATACAGGTAATGATCTGAGATTAGGAGCACTCCTTTTAAAAGTGTGCTCCTAATCTCAGATCATTACCTGAATAAAAGACACCTGGGAGTCAGAAAGCTTTCTGATTGAGAGGGCTTGAATACTTTTTACATTTATTTATACAATTTAAGATTTTTGACATGCATTTTCTGGACTTATTTGTTGTTATTCTGTCTCATATTCAAATAAACCTACATTTTAAATTATAGACTGATCATTTATTTGACAGTGGGCAAACGTACAAAATCAGCAAGGGATCAAATAATTTTTTCCTTCACTGTAAATGGACAAAGTCTCCACAATGATATCACCCATATGTTTTCTGTATAACAGGCTTGAAGCTCAAACTGCAGGCTCTGGTTGTCGCCATAATTGCAGTATCTGACTCGGCCTATACATTTCTGCTATCAATAGTTATGGGTTAAATTGATGGCTTATTATATTTTCAACTGATGAGTTGTGTAAAAATTCACCCCTCTGTAATGTAATGAAGGGGGAAACTAGCTATATACTGTATGACAAATAGTTTCTGGTACCACATGGTACTCATTCTTGGTCTGACTGGGTGTATTAGACGCTTGTAGACTTGAACAAAAATCCAAATTCGATTGAAATAAAGTTATCTTAATTTATTTCCAGTGTTGTTCCATAACAACAACAAAAAAAAAACAGGTTAAAAAAATAAACAATGTAAGAGTGTTATTGATTATAAACAAAGTAAAATGACAACATGTTCTGCCAAGCAGCACATGGTCTAGAGAGAATGTGCTCTTCCGATAAGCCACCCCTCTCTGCCTTAAGACGTTTCCTTTATGTTGACCCGTAGACGGCGGACGCTCAAAATTCATTAACAAAACACACACGTACAAAACTGAAAATGTTCAAATTTAATTTAAAGAGAAATTGACTCCTACACATGTTAATTTCTGCCGTTGGACATTTTAAGTCTATGGGGATTGACTCAATTTTGGAGCCAGCCTCAGGTGGCCATTCAAGGAACTGCATTGGAATAAATTACCTAAATAACCTTTAATTTTTATTTAGTTCAAGCTAATCGGTTTTATGCAGTCACAAATATAAATGTTTAATGAAGTGGTGCTACAGTATATCTGCCTTGGATAACTTTCCTTGAAGACCACACATGTTGACATTGAATGTAGGCTATACTATTTAATTTTAAGTCCTGGATGGCATGTCATTCCCCCCCCCTGACTGTACCAGAGTTTGTAAGCTACACATAAAGTGTGAGGAAATGTGCCACTTGTAGAATCAGCTTGGGCGTGCTGTTCGTGCCAATGACCAACACAACCACGTTGGCTGACTTGTGACAAATGCTGGTTGGAGAATGGGATGCCATCCCACAGCAGTGTGTGACCACTGACTAGACTGGTAACCAGCATGAGGAGGAGGTGCCAGGCTGCTGTGGCTGTGTATGGTTCTTCCACATGCTACTGACACTCCTGTTTGTCAAATGAATACATTGTTACATTGCCAATGTGTCTTGTCTCTTCAGACTTCAATCATCCAAATACCAAACAAGAATCGACAGCAAAGAAAAGCTGTTTGGCCTTATCAGAGAAGATTTGGTGCAACCCACATACTCAGCTCTGTTGCTCATCCGACAAATGCATGTTCCTTACAAATGTTGCACCCTTTAAAAGGGAAATAATCAGGCTTTCCAATGGTGTAAGAATTATTGCCAAGAAGCATTGTTACAACAAATAAATAATCTACTGAACACAAATATCCTTACTTTTTGTGTTATATTTATTAACAAGCCATTACAATTACAAATCACATTTTAGTATGCCTATTAGTATTTCCATGGCTTTTGTTGATTGTCAAATGTATAACAAAACATCTCTAAGGTAGGATGTCATAGTTTGTCATAGTTTATTTTAAAGGAAAATATTTTTACAATGGTGAATCTTGGATTTTCCAGTTAAAAGTAAAGGTCACATCTTATAATTAATTAAGGCAATAGAGTTTCAATTACATACTGTATAAAAATGTGTACATCTATGTGACATCACCCAGTTTGTGAAGGGACATTTCACAGGACAAACTGCTTTTTAAGTCACTTCCATGTTTGTTTCAAACTGAGCAGCAGAGGTTGCCACTTGATTTGAATTAGTAAGATTGTGTATAGTACAGCTGAACCTGTGCTCATTCTGTGAAAACTGACAGCAGCCTGCCTTTATTTGGTATACGTCAGCTTTCTCCTCTTCATGTTCACCTCAAATGACTACTACTGAGCAGAAACACTGTTTTTGTGCAGTGTGTTTTTTTTTTTTTTTCTGCTACTGTAGGCGAGTCCCATTTGTCCAACATTAATTGATTTAGCACCGTGACCAGTACGTTACGCACATCATCAGATTTATTAGGTGGAACCGCTTATTGATTTTCCTGGAAGTAGTAAGGTCTTGTGGACTGTTTACCTAAAAAATATGTATTTTATTTTTAATCTTTTAGTTACTCTGGATGCAAAAGGGGAACGATTCAGAGATCTACAGGTGCACTAATCAATTGTATTATAGCACCCCTCTGGCTCAGCGATTATGTTTGAAGTATGTACGTGGCTATAGAAGGAGAAGAACTTTGTAAGGTTGGGGAGGGGTAGAGATTAGCACCTGACAGACTCAGACCTTAGGGAGGGAAGTGCAGTCTCTGAGTTTCAAAATAAATGAACTAGGAGTGTCCATTTTTGTCCCAGTCAAATACTTTGGATTGGGAATTGCACACATACATTGCATTTCATTTAGAATATACAACATATTATAGAATTTTTGCTGCCAGTTGGAGAATCATATGAAGTGACTGATGACGAGAGCCATCTTGTGTTAATGTTATATCATCGTGTGGATTTCTTCAGCCTGCTATTTTTGCCCTTACAGGAGTTGACTTCAAAATGAAGACACTGGTAATAGATGGAATCAAAGTGCGGATACAGATATGGTGAGGCTGCAGGAAACTCCTTTGTGGGAAGCTTGCTGCATTTCATCCTCCTAAATCCTGAATAACAATCACTGTGTTGGTACAACCCTGTGACTCCATCCTTGTTCAATACCTGTTCTTTAAGGTTTTCTCCACTCCTATAGGTGATTATCATATGGTTTTAAAATGCATTTTTTGTGTGTGTTTCCGTTAGGGACACTGCAGGCCAGGAGCGCTACCAGACCATTACTAAGCAGTACTACAGACGAGCACAGGTATTGAGTTAGACCACACTAGGTTGCTAGGCCGGTTTACTGCTGTACATCACTGATCAGGGCTGGACTATGGACCGGGCACAGTGGTTGGTCCACCAGAGAGAATATGGAGACCCATTGCTCCATGGAGACTAGCTGTTTTTAATGTATTACTGTAGCGTTAAAGGTATAGTCAGTCATTGTTTTCATTTGAAAAGCATTTGGAAAGCTAGGATATCGCAATGTGGTGCGGTCTGCACCACTTTGTTATGCTCCTATTTACAGAGCCATGGCTGTATACAAACACCAGATTATTCTTTCAGCATGCACTATGAACAGGCAGCTATCCTGTGGAGATGTTCGCTTGACAGAAAGTTTATTATCTTAGAATTGCTGACTTTACCGTTAAATATACATTCCTCGATTGTTTGTTTGATTTCTGCTCTAGCTCATTGTTGAAATTTTGCTTTAGAATTAGCTTCCTGCTGCATTCAAACTACTGCCCAGCACGTATATTTATAGTTTCAAGAAGTGATTGGTGTAAAGTACTGCTCTTTAGAATAATCGGCTGTTCTCACTTGAGAGATGAATCAGGGCAAAATAAAAGTGGCCGAGCCAAGGTCTGGTTGCTATAGACAACTGTCTCTCTTTCTCAGGGAATCTTTCTAGTGTATGACATCACCAGTGAACGGTCCTTCCAACACATTATGAAGTGGGCCAGCGATGTAGACGAGGTGAGTGCAGAGATCTGGGGTCTCTTTCACTTTCCTGTTAGCATAAAGCTTTGTTAACACTGTGTACTGTACTGTACATGTACATGTTTGACTTTTATCCAAAGCACAATTAAATGTATAAAATTGGCTCTAAACACCCTTCTGCCACTAGATGTCACTAAGCGCACAAGCATCTCAGACCAAAACAAATACTGTACTATGCAGACCACACACAGGCACTAACATGCATGTACAACCGGTCCGGCTATGACATCAAAGAACAGAGGGACCTGTAGCTTGTATTACAACACACACGGAGGGAGTGTGATGTCATTCTCTGCTCAGGACCTAATTAGGACCACTATATCTTTACATAGACAATAATCGCTGCTCTGTCAATGTTTAGTTATTAATATATCATATATTGTATAAGATATTTTATAGAGCACCTTAAGGAACAGGTAGGGCATAAGCATCTTCCTCAATGTTCACAGGATGGTCAGGCAAAGTGGGGATGGAAACTGCAACCTTTTGTTGGGGAATCAACTATGCTAATACAGTATATACTTCTTTGGAAATACTAAGACTAGGGTGTGTGGAAATACTGTGATATGTGAGAGAGAGAGAGAGAGAGAGATGAAAGAATTGCACAGATTACAATATTACATGTATTGCTATGAACTATTATCTCAAGTCATATTTGGCACAGAACATGCGGCCATTATGGAATTTCATTAGAGCACCAAATCACTTTGAAGCTATTTTTATATATATATAGTTTTGCTTAAGTGATAAAAATGGAACAGATCTGATTCATGAAATGCGTTACATGTTAATAATAGAAAAACATTCTCAGAATGCGCTATTATGACGCTCGCTAGCTCTGTCCCGCCCCTCTCTGCAAGATATTAGCCGGACATTGCTCTAATATTACTCAATATTTCATTCCCTACGTGGGTACTTGGCATGCCTTCCTCTTCGTCTCATTTCCTGGACATGATTCCTAAGGTTCTGACAGTGAAGCTTAGGTAACACCCCCCCCCCCCAAATAACTCGATCATTCTCTAAATCTGCCATGCTCCTCTTCATTTCACTTCCTCTCTGGTTCTTCGTTCCAGCCTTCTCGTTCTTTATTTTTGTACACCTAATAATGAGTGCAATCTTGTTTCAGTATGCTCCCGAGAAGGTGCAGAAGATTCTGGTGGGGAACAAATCCGATGAGGGGGACAAGAGGCAGGTGGCCACGGAGCAGGGTGACAAGGTGGGTTGTAGAGTAGACTGAGCCGTCACCATATCACCCACCTAAGAGGACCAGAGGGACTCTTGTGGGCTCTGTGTTGGCTCTGTTAATGTGGCCTTGTTTGTTCCATTACGGGTGGTTGTGTTGAGTTCAGGTGAAACATGCAGCTGCCGCTATGAAGAGCTGCTATTATCAAAATAGTGTCGTGGCTCAGGCACTCAAAAAGCTGTTGGCCCAGCTACTGGGCTTTGAGCTCTGTTCCGAATTCCTGGTATTGGACACGTACGGCACCAATGTGTGCACTTCAAATAAATCCACCGCACGTGATTCGTCAGTTTTTACCTTTCTTACAGCTGGCCAAGGCGTATGGAATGGACTTCTACGAAACAAGTGCCTTTACCAACCAAAATATCACAGAGGTAAGGATTCAACGCTCTGGTCTCTCTCCTACTTGACGTTATTCTCAAACAGTAATGTACCGGCCGTGTACTCCGCACAGTCTTTCACGCGATTGGCCGAGCAGGTGCTTGCCGCCAACAAGAGGGATCTGGACCTCCTTCGGGCATCCATCACTGACGAGCTCAACCTGGCCGCCCTCGAGGAAGAGGAGGGTATCCGTGACAACAGGATGCCTGACGGACAAAAGGGCTGCTGGTGTTGAGCCTTGACATTCTTAATATCAACATTTGCCTTCCTCTTACGTTGGCACAATAATGGAAATAGTTTTGACTTGGAATTTTGGCTACAAAAAAAAAAAGCTAGACTCTTGTTATAGTGTTCAAAAAACACAAACTTTCTGCCCTATCATGCCATTTGTGTTTGAAAAACTATTGTTTGTGGCTGAATTGAAATGGGTAGAGAGAGTAGTGCAGGCATATCAGATCTGTAGGGAGAAGAGAAGTAAGAGAATTTGAGAGAATTTCAATAGAAACCTCAATAAAATGTATTGTTTGGAAAACAGTTTTTCCACACAGTGTGTCATATATCAGAAGGAAAGTGTGTAGTTTTCCTAGTTGTCCGATGCTTTTGTCTATGGGATATGTTGAGTCAGACAGACACTGTTTTGTTGAACTGATTTACGGTTAATTTGAGATGAACTCATTGTCTCCTAATTCACCACAAGCTTACAGTTAACGTACACCTAGCTAGACTGAAATACAATGTCTAGAAAATAGGATTGATATAGGTTCAGAAATACCTGAAGGTATCTTCCTTTATAAATTGGTGTGGGCGTAATACAACTGGTTTGGATTTATCCACAACTTTTCTTAATGCTTTGTTTTAATGCAAATGTAATAATGTGTCTGATGTTGATGAAAGGCATTTCTCTTGAAAACCAATTACGTGATTGTCAGGTTTGTTGACAATCTACCTTTCTTTATTTATAATTAAGTTACCTTTATGCATTAGCTTTCTGATATACATTATTGTATACATTAGGATTAGATGTGGTCTTATGTTTAGCCACAAGAGGGTGCTGCATACAACAGCAGAGCAGGAACCAGAGCTACTGCAGGTCAACTGTCACTAGCTATACTGTATGACAGGGCCAGAATCATATGCAGACATTTTTATTTTCTTGCAATTCATACAAGAAGTCAGGTATGCAACATGGAACATTTTACTCTTATTTGTATTACTATTTGTTGTTATAAATAATCTTACAGAAAAATATACAATTGTCCTGTAGCATTGTGAAAGAATTGCTTTTGTATATATTTTTCTTTTTATATAAAAATGACTTGAATAGGTTTAACAGGAAAAACGCGCTTGGTAGGCGTACGTAGGTAGCCTACGTAATACGTAGGCCTTTTAGTTTTCTTTTTAAAACTTAGGGTTAGAACCGTGAGCAAACTACGAGAATGTAGCCTAATGTATTTGGCATTAGAGTGTACAACGGCAGCATTGCCAGTATTTTCTGTATAGGTCACTGTTCGTTTTCACTTGTTTAGTTTTTGGCCTTATGCCATTTGAAATATTTACAGACATTAAAAGGGACGAATGAGATAATTGCATGCAATCCCTGTCTCCTTTCCTTTTGTTTATTGCAACTTCAGTGAAGTTTAACTGACCGTTGTACCAGTTGACCGCAGTTGCCTGTTTGAGACATTAAACTACCGGTTAGCCTACCACAAAGGTATATTTGGCTACATTTTCTGTTGCAAAATAGTGTCATTGATTTTAAAGCAAGTGTTCAACTAAAATTACAATATGTTGCATTGACTGTCTACCTTTCTGAACTATGCTCAAGATACAAAAAGTATTGGTGTTTTGATTAACATTCTTGGTTTTTTGTGAAATGTGTATGCAACGTTATTCTTCAAAGGGAGAGATGTAAGATGTTTGAGTAAATACTTAGCAGATAATAACAGTTGAGCACGTGTTTTTTTCTTTCTCATATTCAATAAGATATATTTTCCCACAGATTCGTAGGTAAAAAAATCCTTATCAAATCAAAAGTAACGGTTGTTTAGGCTATAGAGTGGCCTATATTACAGTATTTCTCAGTCGCTTTGGTACATTTCTCAGATCAGAATTGGAATTCTCAAAACTACTTGTTCAACCTCCATCAAGTCACTTGTGCACATCATACAAACGGTTTATCCTTGTTTTTGAACAAATTGCAAATTCTTTGGCACGTTCATGCAAATGGTTATGTATAATTGTGTGCTGTTTCCTATATTATCAATGTCTTATGGTATGTTTATCAAAATATATTGTACTAGAGCTGTGTGGATTAGTCTTTTACCCCGTCAACTAGGCATTACTTCATTGTTTAAGCCACTACATTGTTTAAGCCACTACATGCAAAAGTGTTGAATGAGCTGTGTGTGTGTGTGTGTGTATGTATATATATATATATATATATATATATATATATATATAGTGTGTGTGTGTGTGTGTATATATATATATATACACACACAGTGTATATATATATATACACAGTGAGATCG
>JAODUK010075232.1:0-15999 GCA_027564635.1 Typhlichthys eigenmanni | reverse complement strand
ATATGTATGTATGAATGTATATGTAATATATATATAAAAAATGTATGTATATGCAAATATGTGTATGTATGTATATGTATGTGTGTATGTATGTATATATATGTCTGTGTATATATATATATGTATGAATGTATATGTAAAATATATATATATATATTTTAAAACAATTTAGATATATATATTTAAAAAATATATAAATATATAAAAAAAATATATTAAAAAAAAATAAATAATATATATATATATATAAAAAATTATGTATGTATAGGTAAATATGTATATGTATGTGTGTGTGTATGTATATGTATATATATTTGTATGTATGTGTATATATGTATGTATGTGTGTATATTTGTATGTGTATATATGTATGTATGAATGTATATGTAATATATATATAAAAAATGTATGTATATGCAAATATGTGTATGTATGTATATGAATGTGTGTATGTATGTATATATATGTCTGTGTATATATATATGTATGAATGTATATGTAAAATATATATAAAAAATATATATATTTAAAAAAATATATATATATTATATATATATTTATACATATATTTATATACATTTTGAGACTAGAATGGGTTCCTGCCAGGTACGTCTAACAACCAAGCCCATATCAACACAAAGTACATATTGAATATTATAGATGTACTAATTAGCATTTGCCACGAATTAGTAAATAGAGCAAGAATTATTTCTGTGCTTAGCAGATACGCTCGTGCAAAGGAACACGACAGGAAAAGGACTTGTAAGAACAGTGACGCAAGGCTGACCTCTGTTGATGGAAAAAGGTAAATGCATGACATACGTGTTCACAGAAGGGCTGTGATTTTAAAGTACTTGTGTCTGAAGATACTTGAACCCTGCAGAAACCCTGCTGTGTGTTACCATATGGGAAATATCTCACCACAAAGAGCATTTAAAGCTTGCTCTCAAAATGGAACACATAACTAAACAGGAGTGTGTTTGGTAGTGCTGGGTAGCTTTGTGATATGATCCTGACCTTGCGAGCTCCAGTTTCGCCACTGCAAGCATCAATAAGGAATGACCACCTCCATTCAAAACCATTTGTCATAATACATTTCATGAAAATGTCCTATAGCGCCAGTGGAAACCAAAACTAGTCCAAATACAATTAATTTAGAATATCAAATGTAGGCTTACTGTTGATTTAATTTATGTTACCAACACTATACTGTATATAATTACAATAGTAATGCATGTTTTAAATCTTATATTGTTCATTAACACGTGATTCTATAACAACCAAGGGATACTCTGTCAGCCACATCTTCACTATTAATGGCTCAAAATTATTAATCAAACTCTTTCCATATTCTATAGCACAGCAAATAGCATTTTCTCCGTGGAGAAAAGCCTTAATGCTGTTGCCTGTTGTTATTAATTAAAAGATAGGCCTACACTGCATTTCTGATCAAACTAAGTGCAGAGATTACTGGTACTAGAAGGTACCTTCTCAAGCATGTAATGCATGACAATCAGCAGACGTACACCAATGTCAGCTGACTGCTCATTGGCTGACTGTTTTCCTTCTCGATCAACAAAAACTTTTGAATTGAGATGTTCCAGAATGATACTCACGGCCAAAGTAAACATCAGGGTTAACTGAATGTTCAAAACGAATAAACTAAAATAAACTTGAAAAACAATGTTGATATGAAAATACCACAACCAGTCACAGTCTATACATTTTTAACTACTTTATTATTTAGGCCTACTAGCAGCTAAATCCAAAATAAACCCAAATAACAAAAGGGGAAATTCCAGAATGGCAATAATCTCACAATTTCTCTCCCGGGATTAAAAAAAATTGCAATTTCTGTAATTGTATATTCTGGATTTTGCATACTGTGAAAGCCGACAAGGAGGTACAATTTCTCCGTTCTTGTTGACCTGACTACTTTTGTGTGTCTGATTTAGCCCAGACTCTGCCAAACACATCCACAATAAAAGGCTACACAATAACCCACAGTACAAATGTGCCTCATCATAAAATGTGAAAATGCTGAAGAAAATAAATTAAGTCTCAAATTTGGTCTGATCTCAGCAAACAGGAGAGGAATGTTGTTGACCTGTTAAAGCCGTGAGGGCCATTCAATCTGTCTCTCTCATACACAAACTGTTGCACATCAGTCTTCCACTTTATTCCTTTCCCACTCATCACTGTCTAAACTCCCCGAGCCATACCCATGTGTTTCCCAGCTACCATCATGCGTTACTCATTCCCTCAACCAGCACTTCTCCAGATGTTACTTGTTTACTCCAGCAGGAATATTAAATGGATATTTGGACTCTGGCTAGAAACAAACTAAACATTACCTTGTTACCGTCACACTTTGATATACATCCAGTTTATCCTAAAGTGTGAATGTAACAAGGTTAGGGTTAGTTTGTACAGCCCAAATATAATTGTCATGTCATGGTATTAAATAATACTTACACGTTTTTACATATTACACAGACTGATGTTTGTGTATTCACAGTGTACACCCTTATGACATTGTTATAAAAAAAAGACATTTATAAAGTTAAATGCTGGCCCCATTTTCTAAAAAGCATTGATTGGGGATTAGGTTGTGACGTAAACACAGACGTAAACACAGACGTAAAACCAGAAATTTGTTAGAATATGAATCAATGAATGAGAAATCCCCTCTACAGAATAGGAGCAGATTGTCTGCTCAGGTCCATATTGCTATATACTGCTGTACTCTAAGGTTTTCAGTTGGATTGTCTAACAATTTACTATAGAAAACATAGCACACAGCGCAGTATATTATCGCAAGATCATGTTGCACAATATCATCAATGTTGCAGGAAGTGCAATAATTTTGTTTTTTTGTGGAGAGATGCATACATTATCTGCTTGGCTTAGTTGTGTTTGATTTAGACAGAAAAGTAAGATGTGTGGATGAGGATGCTAATGACAAAATATGGATTGAAGAGGAAACATTAGTGGCCAAAAAGAATGCCTCCTCTGTATCTTGTGCCAGTCAAATATAACTGTCAGTTGAAAATGTGTTGTTTGATATGTTATGAATATATTTTGATGCATTTTCCCATAACCTGTGTTTTTACTTATGTTTAAATATATTTTATTAATATCATGCACCTGTACTTTATACCCGTACTATACTTATATAAAATGACAGAATAATTGCAATTGAACTCTGACCACCCTATTGGATTAAGTTATTTTCACTTATAGGTGGATATAAAAGGTTCCCCAGGGTAAAAAGCCAAATGAAAAAACAACAGATACAGATTTTATTTTGTTCCAAGGGCAAAGAATGACCCACATCTGCACTGAGCCTGAGCTGCTGATTGCAGATGATGATCCTACCAAAAGTGTTTTTATGAACAAACCTATGTTTGCTTTAACGATTAACCCAATGCCCCATGTATGTTTGTTTTTTGTTTTTAGACCTCTACTCTATGCTCTTATTAAAAAATGTTAAAAATAAAGAAAATCTCTTTCCGCTCTTATGTATTAAGCACTTTATTACTTGAGCCATTAGCTATTTTGTTTGGTTTATTGATATCGGCATGGTAGCAGGTACGATTATTCTAATAGTATGGTTTGCTTACATTTGCTGATGCTTGACCTGTCAACTACTGACACACGTACTACATTTAAGTGTCTACCAAATGTTGTAAATGTAAATTGATTTTCCCCTTGTGTTGTATGTAGCCCAAACAGTGTTTGGATCACATATAACATGCTCCACGGTGAAAAACAAACTAATTATGCTTGCGATTCAACAATTCAACTTTAACTCGCAAGTTATTGTTCAGGTTAAGAAGAGAGGTGACAACGTTAACAAGATGTCTGTCAACTCCTTTAGATGGAGAACATTTTTAAGTTGTATTGGGCACTGACAAAACTGTAGGAATAAATGCAGGAGTAGTCACACTAATTTCATATCAGCTTGGCTAACAGAGCATCACATTAAAACACAAAGTCAGGTCAAAGTTAACAACTACCAGACTGTACAGTTTCAGGCAAGAGACTTAATTTGTTCTATACAATGTTTTGCCCACCTTGAATGTCGATGACAAATTGACTAACAGTAAACGACAATGTGTCTTGTGACTCACCGTGTCAAAATTCTGAAATACACTACAGTTAGCAGACCATGCATATTACACCTTGACGTGTCCTTGTTGTGAAGAACATTAATTCTTCAAACAAATATGCAGAATGTTCAATCAAATGCAAGTTACCTGAATAATTGTCTGAGTTTGAGTGTATTAAAAGTGACATAGTGCCAAACAAATGTGACACAACGTTGTGTAAATTGTTGTGTATTTATATGAAACTAATAATTAAAAAGGGATACATTTAATAAGAAAGCACTAGGGCTTCGTCACTCAGCTAAAAGTATAAGGTGTAAATTGTATTGATTAACAAGACTAACCCCTACCTTGCTCCTAATTCTATCCAAAGCCTACAGTACAAATAAATGCCTGTATTAAGTCAGTTTTAGATACTTATAGCATCTGCTAAATAGTTGTCAATATTAATGATTCATATAATGTCCACACTAAATATAGGTTACTTGAAAAACAAGTCAAGGATTCAAATTGGATCAACATTTAAAATAAGACCTCAAAACAGTATACATGATTAAATTAAAGTTAAACATAAACTTATACAAAATGTACCTTGCTTGGAATCCTGAGGTTTTCCACAGGACTTAAGTCTGCCATGCTCTCTTGAGGGCTTTTCAGACCCTGTAGGAAAAGAAGAAGACCATACTGACCATACTGTATAGCATACTGTATAGCATACTGTATTGCTAGCATACTGTAATGTGTCTTTCATCCAACTTCTTACAGCTTTATACTGCAAACCTTTACCCAAATCCGGAATTCATAAACAAACCATTGAAAGAGAATGTAGGCTAGGTATGCTGTCTAGCATTACGGTGCCTTGCAAGGTGAGAACTTCCCTCAACGCCCCCATATCCATTATGTGTTATAAAGATCAACTATTCTAGTAGGATGACGTGAAAATAATAATACACAGGGGTTATGTTACATGTACGTTAATGGATCATTGCTGAAATGCTGCCGCTTAATTATATCAAGTATCTTTTTGTGCCTTTTGTCTGAAAAAGAGCTGTCAAACTAGCTAGCTGTACAGTTAGCTTTACAGTTGAGTGCATAGACAGAGCGACATATACATTCCTGCTTCACTGACCTGTCGAGCCATCAGCGATTTGATCTTCTGCATCCTAAACAGAATTGTTGTCTAGTTACAAATTAGTTAGTAAAGGCAATTTTGTTTTGATGTCAACCCTTCGGCCTCAGTAACACTGTAGGGTTGTAGACATGATGTTCATGTCACGTGACCGATACAGGAACCAGGGCATATGCATGCTGGGAATAGTAGTTTATTGTGTGGTATGTTTTTTTATTTTATTTTTTATTTTATCAGATTTTATAAGAAATATCTGTTTCAAATGATGAATAGTTCTAAACCTCTAACGCAAAATAAAGTGTTCAAATATTTTGCAAAGACATTTTATTTCCACATGTAAAGTGTTTTTTATGTATTCACCACTGGATGGTACAGTAGGCCTAACTCAGCTAGTGATGGGCATTCCGGCTGTTTTTAGTGAGCCAGCTAATTAGACTTGGCTCAGCAATAAGAGGCTCTTTTGGCTCCCAGACGGCACTTCATTTGGTACCACTTCTGGCTTTTATATATCAGCCAAATTAAACAATATTATGATGGCCTATGATTGATATGAGTGGACGTGTATCACTTAAAATAGCCTACTCAATTTCTAGAATAGCCTACCATTCGTTTACATTGTTTTTGGTATAAAAAATATATATATTTTGACGTGCACTGTGATAACTGTAAAGCCAATGGTTTTTCAATTAGTGAATCGACTTTGTCAAATATTTTTTTCTTTTTTGTTCACATATTTAATTTAAGGAGAAACAATTAAATAACTTGAAATTGGCATTTGTGTGAGATAGGCTATATATTAATAGAGGTTCTAAGCTTTCTACTGATACCATGGCTCTACATGCATATCCTACTGTTGCCTACACCAAAGACGAGAGCAGGTTAATGTGCTGCGAATGTGCAGTTCATACTTAGGGACACAAGTGAAGTGAAAGTACATGCTATCTACTACTGTGGGCCTGAACAAGTAACAGAAGTCACAACTATGGTATAGCCTTTAGTGAATGGAAGCTTGATAGTGATTCCAACACCTTCCAACAGCCCGCACCCAGTCCCGACAGATAAATGATAGCCTATTATTATGTTTTCCATTAATTAACAACAAAAATGAAAGGAGAAAAAAAAAGTCTCAAAGTCTTAAAAATGGCCCTCAGACAGGAACCGGCTCTCATCGTTCACTTAGAATTGCCGGCTCATAGTGCAGACTCATTCGCAAATGACCCATCACTATCAAATATAGGCCTACCACAGGTGTATTAACATACTAAACTGTTTCTCAGTCTCAGTGTTAAAATACACAATTAAAATTCTTAATCATACTGTAAAAACACTGAATTAATGAATCTTTACTATGATCTCTTTTTTTATTATTTAATGATCTAACAGGCTACATAGACATTTGCACTATAAGCCTACTTTAAATTTTGTGATACACTTTTAGGATGATGTCATCTTCTAATTGCACATGCTTTAGCCCCATTACACCATCTCCTACATACACATCAATACACTTAAACAATGTATCAATTGTGAAAACCTGCATGCAAAACAAGTGAGCGTGTTTCGTAATTGCACCATGAGGTATTGTTTTGTACATCAAAATAATAACCCAAGGTGAAATACAGACAGCAGGAGACAGACATCTAGCACAGTGAGCACCAGTTGATGCCTTGAGCTATTTCCCTGTCAAATGAAGGTGAGGTCGTTCTCCTCAGGTCAGGTGAATTGACTCTACTGTTGTTTGTTATGCAGTCATCCACAGTGTGGAGACTCCCTCAAAGCATACACTGAGACAGAACAGATGGCAGCCCCTACCAGGAGATACCACAACAAAGACACGGTTTACTCAACTGGACCACAATATGTGATTGTATTGAGCAAAACTATGACCTGCTTGGTTTCATTAAATATTTCACAGAATTTAAAATACTTTGTTGCTGTACATTTATTAGAAAAATCGTTTCATCACCCTAATGTAAAATATACAACAAATTAGATAATTAATATAAAAACAAAGAAAAATTAATCAAATAACATGACATGACATATAAATATACATTATAAAGAAGCTCTTGCCATGTGCATATTGCGAATAATCAGTATTGATGAGGAGAAACTATAACTGCTGTGTTTGCTGAATAACTGTCGTTGTGGCATTGTCTTATTACATGATGGCTTTGCTCTCTCACTGTCCTCAATCTGTTTATTTAAAAACACACACACACATTCACACAGTACATCTATTCGTGACTTATATCAGCAGGAGCAGGTGGAGGGCATCCTGCCCCATGCTGAACTAGCCGTCTGTCTATGACTCGCTCTTCTCCTCTCCATGAAGTATAGGCCTACATTTAAGATGTAGTTACTATATGCTAGCTAACAGGAGCTATACTTCTACAGGACACTGACATGCTAATGGTAAGACAGCTTTAGCAGGCTATTGTTTTTTGTCAATTAGCCACAATTGTTGATGGATAAAAATGTTAGTAAATTATATAAGGAATTAAGGTCATGCTTACCTGCTTACTTTAACAGCTTCTAAAAATGCATCTGTCATGTTTCAAAGTTGACCAATAAAGTTGAACCACAATGCCAGAATACTGTAGCAGTTATTTATTTCAATACAAAACAAAACATTAAGCTATCCAATTTATTACAATTAACTTTTGAACATACGGAATATTATTCATCTGCATGTCAATATTTGATTGTTGAGAGAACTAATGGCGGCATTTATGTACAGTAGTATAACATAAATAAATAGCAAACATCTTGAAACAAAAATTTAAATTGCAAAATGTCACACAAATAAAGAATCTGCAGTATAAATCCTTGTACAATATTTACATTAATCATCTAATTTCACAATAAAACGTTAATTATCTTCAGAGTGGAAGCAGGTTTGGGAAAGTCTTAAATTACTACATTTAAGAAATTAGCAATCCATCAGCAATTATATATTTTAAATTATATTAAATTAAGTGCGGCATGGGAACTGTGCCAATTTAAATGTTCAATACCCCTCTTTTCTTCATCAAAACAGTCATCAACATCGCCCATTCAGTTTTCGGTCAATCTTGTACACATCTCTGTATCCAATGCATCCTTTGAGACCTAAGGCATTTCAAATGACATTTGTCCAGCACATTGGACAGAAACAGTGCAAAGCCATGTTGTTTACATGACAGAGGGCTCCTGTGCTAAAATGTGTGCTTCATGCTTAGTGAGCACAGCACAGACTACAGCACAGTAAAGCTACACGCACATCTCATTAATGTGGAATTATTATAGACCGAATATCAGCCCGCAGAGCGAATTCACTTCAGCAAACTCTGAGTAGGTGTTTCTGGAACATGTCTAATTACGTCATAGATTGTGGTGTTCATGTCCTGGTTAGTCCCAAGGCGTGCAAGAGACCTGCATGATGCCTGGAAGACAATCATAACATGACACAAAAATGTATCAATAAGAATCAATAGTGAAATTATCAACGAAATGATGTTTCGTGTCTAAAATTAAATTGGGTTGAACATGCCGAATAAGCCATTTACCTGTGTAGACTCCATTTTCCCAGGTATGGAGACAAACTCATAGATACCAAAGTCTTCAGTGGCGTCCTCGTGACCTTTTGATAAAACAAAATGAATCTCTGTTAACTATAATTTGATTGATATTAATTGCCGTTAAGGAGGAAGTGAACCCTAAATGTGTTTATTGAGCTGTAAATAAAACAATAGAATTAATCTGTGATGACGCACATCAATGCTGGTGTTAATATTGACAAAATTCCTGTTTTTCAAAAATCAGCATCGTATGGGCTAAAAATAGAACTACAGGTCATATTCGTAATAAATCACCCCAGAACCTGGCTGGTTTTCATTGGTACATTCAGTATGCTCATACGTCATCAAATTGTTAAAAAAAAAAAAAATGCTAACATTCATGTTAAGGTGGTCCCCCTCACAGCTTCTCCCCTCCCCTCACTCAGCTCCTTGACACATTTTTCAAAGTAGAAGTCGGTAAAGTCAGGCTCAGTGCTGGGGTGCAGTTACACTTTAATTATTTAATTTTGCATCAAGAATCAATATGTTTTTAGTATACTGTCTCATTTTCTCTGTAACATACTGTATACATTTTTATAGACGACCTCATGCTGTTGTTATCTATGATTCATTAACCTGTTAAGTTAAGTTAAATTTCCGTTCTCTCCTATTTGATGTTGAATTACTGTAGGTCTACTTTCAGTTTCAGAAGTCGCTGACGTGTTCTCTTCATATCCAAATATGCACACAGGTTTGAAATCCACTAATACGTTAGATGCATATATATACTAGGCTATACAATATGTCTAAGGACAAAGAAAGGACGAAATGTGAAGGATAGGATTAGTTTAGTTTACCTGAGCGATGCGGCCGTTTCTGCTCAGTTAGCGGTCTGCAGAAGAGAGACCATAATGCAGGTAATTAAAGCTTCCATGTTTACACAGTGTATGATTTATATTTGTATTCACCATGCACAGTCTCATTTGATATCTTACCTATTGTAAATACTCATAAGCACTGTAGATTGAGGGCATCGAGAGAGAGAGAGAGAGAGAGAGAGAGAGAGAGGGGGAGAGAGAGAGAGAGAGAATTAGCAATATCGAAATATTCAAATTTGACACTTGTTTTTGTGCCCCAGTTCCCTTTAGTTTGACTAACATTTACAAATGATTTCCATTTAGAATTAAGACTAACTTAATCTACAGACAGAATTTAGACGTTGGTGTTATCTTCAGGTGAGAACGATGGGTCTGGGACCCGTTATGTCCATGACTCAATCTCAACCCAGATGCACTTTAGGCAAAACTTTGCATAGCCTAGTCTAAAACTGGCACACGAGATCAGGGTACCAAGCCAAAACATTTGAAACAACAGAAAACCAGTGACATCATATGAAAAAGAGAACATCTCACCTCTCTTAGGGTGGCAGGTCCTTCTAACAAAAACCAGGAGCATACAGCCGATGATAAACAAAGAGCAAACGGTAATGACTGCCAGCACTGAGAAAGAGTTATTCTCCTGTGTGTGCTTCGCTTTGTCTGGAAACACAGTGAAAAAATAATGTTATTTTCATATTTATACCATTATACCATTAACAAGTCTTAACTGTGCCAAATGTTCATGTCAAAAACAAATGTACTGTATGCTTTCTTCATCTGGTCTTTACCAATATCACCAAGACAACATATCAATGTACCATTATACACACAAACAGCACATGCTATAAAACTCAACAAACAGAACAGCTGTTATCCACTGTTTGCTTTCCCATGTAGCCTCTGGACTTTAACACAAGCAGAAGCAATATACAGTGGCTCCATAGCAACTGATTGAAATAAAAAAAGAATAAAAAAATAGACACAAACTATTTATATTCTCATATTCTGTGAAACGTTTGACAAAGCAAGCATGAGGATTCCGCACAGCAGGTTGCTAGGCAAAAATTGGCCAACCTACACAGTTCACAGTTACCCACCTGTTCCAAGCAGGCCATGTTTATTACTATTAAACTCTATCTCTCACTGTTCATCAAACAGAGCTTTAGACAGCACATGCTGTGTACAGTATGCTAATCTCTTATGATTCCCAAATGCACCCACACGCCCTCGCCAATGCAGTGCCAAATCCCAAGCCCCTACCCACCAGTGCCCAAGCTGGCCACCACCAGGGTAAACTGGGCCTCGTCCTGCTTCTGAGTGACGTTGTTGAAGGCCCTGCAGAGGTACTCCTCTGCCTGGGCCAGGCGGTAGGATCGCACCTCTAGCCTGGGACCTTCTGTGATGACCTGGGTGGCATTGTGACTCTTGGAGATCCACACGTAGCTGTTGGGCGGGTTGGAGTCAGCCTGGCACTCGAAGAAGACCAGCTCTCCAGGGTTGATGGTGAACACCTCCCCCGTCCGCAAACCCTGGCCAGAGTTCACCGCCAGGTTATAAGGGCCGTCTGTGGAGGGGAACCATTGGTTTTTGACCTGTTGCTTGAGTCCCTGTGGTTCCTCCACATGCAGTTTATATTTCTATATCTCTTTCTACATATTTACTCTTGTTTTGCTTTGATTTAAATTAATGTATTTGTCTTGAATAACCTAAATGATAAATTTGTTTGAAAAACTAAATTTAAAAATGAGCTAAATAGCTAATAATTTAGATAATAATGTTACATTTATTAACATTTAAAGAACAAGATGCTGGTTGTCCTTATCTGTTCCACTGCGATAATCCTCAGAGCAAACAGCAGCTCCTCAGCTTTCATACATGAAACGTGTTTTAATGTATGCCCTGTTCATAAAGCCACTCATCCCCTATGTCATTTACATCAACATAACAGTTGAGGTGTGAGTTTAGTGTGTTTGAGTACCTACTCAATACTCTGACATGAAGAAAGAACAAATACATACTGTATATCAATGGTTTCACTCCATTATAGAGTCTCCAATAAAGAAAACATTTTAGTTATAAATGTTCTTTTTTTTCTCCAAAAATGCGATGACTGGCAGGCTGATTTATATCCGAGTTCAGTTGATAAAATGGCACCACTTTTAAATACAGAAATGTTGCGAGCCCACTATTTCTGCTAATAAGATAGTAGCCAAATTAGCCACACTCATAACATCATGAGCAACTCCCATAACTGAAAAGTAACAAAAGGCTTTTGTGAGATAAGCGCCTTCATCTCCCAGTGCAAATATATCACCCACGTGTTTTATGTTCGTCGTGAGTAGTTCCACTTCACATGTATTTACATACAGTATAATACCGTCCAGGAGATCATGAGGAAGGGGGCAACATTACAAAAAAAGGGGAACTACACAAAATGTTATATAATGCCATTATGTTAGATAGTATGCTGGTAATGGTACGTAACTAATATATGATGACTGCTAATGAATGTAGACCCACTTTCTTGTAGCTGCTATAGGCCTATGGCTGATTCAGCTAACAACAAATGTGCTTAATCATACCTGCTGCAAAATGCCTTAAACGGAACTGCAAGCCACATAGAAAGACATGATTTTACTCACAGTAGACATTGAGGCTGGTGCTTTTACTGTATCTCTGACTGATTGGGTTGCTAGCCACGCAGCAGTAATCCCCAATGTCTTCTTTCTTCACGGGGCTAATCACCAAAGTGCTGTTGTCTTGGGAGAACCAGTATCTGTCGCCAGCATCTATTGATGCATTGTTCCTCAGCCACTGGAGAGAAACTCTGCTTCCTCTCGCAACAGAACAGGTCCAAGTGGCATTTCCCTTGTCCTCCACAACAGCATATGATGGGGTTCTCACAATGACTGGAGTTGAGATATACACTGAAAAACCAGATATAAATGGTCAGAATACAGCAATGAAAAACTTGTTTTATCATCCTAAAAGTCATCACATATGTCACGTCATCAGGTACTCTTAAAATATAGCAGTTCTGTTGATTTGGAAAAGTGGACAATTATTAAAATCTATCTCAAATCCAGCACTTAAAGGTGAGCTAATTGTAAGATAATACAAATGTTTTCAAATTCACCAAATATTTCCTTGCATTTCGCTATCTTTCTGTTCTCTGCTTGTTGAAAAAAAATCTGATGTGTCTACACAGCCCTGGCTCCATAAATAGGAACATAAACAAAGTGGCGAATTGTGCTTTCTCGACATACTGCGCATGCGCACAGCCGTTATTGTGCCATTTTCATCATGCTTGAGACAGCGCCCATAGATTTGTGCTACAGTAATCTGGATTTCGAGCTAGTACTGTACTGCTTTTTTAACAAATGTATAAGGCTTCTTGTCATTTTACTTGAAGAATATTATTTATTTAACGATATTTGCCAGATTGTAATTTAACATTTGTATATTTAAAAATAATTTACATAATGTTAACCAATTCACATTAACAACAACGAGGAGATCGTTTGAAAATATTTGTAATTTCCCATTGGCAATTTCCGAAAGAGTATGTGCTACATGTGCAATGTATGCGACAATAAGAAGCTTTTTTTAATCACATTGTACTGTGAGAGTTATAACTTTATGGGATCTAGGAAATGGGAACACTCAATACGTAATGTAGCAATTTTCGATAGAGCAGCAGGGTAATAGTGAAGTAACTGCGCATCCCATATTCCATTGCGAATTCCATAAAATGCATATTCTTCATTGGTCCTTCGTAATTAGTTATCATATTGTGTATAGTACATTATAATGGTATAATACAATGGTTTTCTTATTATTAATACTTGTAACATAAACAATCGTACTTTTCAGCGCTAGCTATACTCACTAGCCGACATGACTTCACGGGGTTTAAAAAATGTCCATGGTAACAGAGAGCACCAAACTTCTCAGAGTTCCGAACGGATACGAAGAGCCAAATAAAGCTTGCTAGATCAAAATTGTATCACGAAGAAAGCCAGCTCCACCAATCAATCAGAGACGTCGCTATTACACTTTAGGATTGTGGGTACTGTAGTAGTTATCTGTCACATTGCGAATATGTCATGTTTATTTTAAAACAAGGTTAATATCATATGAACTTCTGGCTTCTACTGGAGCATGTATCATTGATTCACAACCTCGTAGCTGTTTGGCTTGGTTCTAAGCTTAAAACATATAAGCATATAAGGATTTTCCGAAAAGAAAATGGAGAAAATTAACGGGAAATTTACTTCCGGAACCAGACTGTTACGCTCTATGTGTGAGGCGGCGCCACGGAGTACCTCCAGAGCGTAACTGTTTTGATCTGAGCTTGAAGTTAGCAAGAATGACCCTGCCTTTAAGGTCACTTAAGGTCAAATTAAATGAATCACTTTCACTTAACTGCTAGACGCTAACATCCACAATACACACTCACCGTCTACAGTGACGCGCACAGTCCCCTGCTCCTTGATCACATTGCCCGGAGTCTTATGGAACTCTATGTTGAGATCCAGGTGATAGTCCCCCTCGTCGGTCTGGTTCAACCTCTGGATGTGCAAGGTCACGTTGGGTTTGGCGAAGAGGAGGCGGCTGCGGTACGTCATGTCGACGATGGCCTCGTCCTTGGTAAAGGTCACCAGGGTGGTACGGGTGCCCCCGGGCCCCGTGTGAGACCAGGTCCCCTGGATATCCACCTGGCTCAGCTGCAGGTTGGTTTCCACGGGCAGGATGAGAGACTGGCCCTCAATGCCACGCTGGACTAATGAAGGGAGGTGGATATACGCCGACTGGACCTCTGCAAATATGAGACATGCAGTCGCAAGGAGAGAGAGTGAGATCGTTATTAATGCATAATCTCTACATAGCGCCGTATGTGATCTCCCAGGTAACAGTTGGTCAACTGTGCTGCTGCTTCATTAAGAGCTTGCTCACTGTGAACAATCTCGAAGGAGGTAAACATGTAAGGGCACGTTGAAGAAGACGTGGATCATGTAACCATAATCTACACCTTGCCTGGACATTTAACCCTTTCCCTAAACCCACAGATTCAAGTCTTATACCGTATCTGTAATGCTAGCACGGCTAAATTCAGGCAGAGTTGGATTCACACAGTGGTCTGTTCTCTGCTCAGGTTTTCTGTGTAACTTAGGCCTACTGCATATCCTATTCTTCAGAATTCCCACGTCCTGAAACTGTAGCTGGTTAATATTGACCCAGCTTCCTATTTGTTTCAGAGAAGACCAAGGCCTATGTTTTTAATCCTATAACTGGTTGTTAAACAAACACTTGGTGTGGCCTACAGTACCTACAGCACTGTAGCACACCACCACCAATGTATTAGACCTTTTGTGTGAAGGATACTGGCTGTTTGCCAGTAGAGTTTCTCTGCTGACTGCTGGTGAAGAGTTTGTAATACAAACTGAGTGAATGGGATGAGAAAGTGTGTTTTGCTACAGTTAGCTAATTTGAGTTTAAAGGGACATTGCCTGATTTATGTGGTTGAAACCTGGCCTTGCAAGAACAGGAGGGTTTTGCGAGCTTCCATTTCATTTTGTAGCATCAGTCTGCAACATTGTAAACGCGTTTGTCGTCCGTGTAGAAAATAATCAGGCCAATCAGTGCCTAGCTGAAGTTTTTCACAAGATATCAGCATACAGTACGTCATACATTTTGCACTCTGGCTGATTTTAAACATACTGGTTGGGTAGTATGTAGTCCAATCGTATGTTAGGACGTTTGATTGAAATGTATGCGTTCATGACCAATTCATTTTTTAATTGAGGGATTCTAGACTAATTGTTGTTGCAAAAGTAAACTGGATCTTGCAGGATCAGGATGGTCTCATGAAGCTAGTCATGTAAAAACATTGCGGTTTGAATGCTTGGGGGTCACATTCCTCTGCGTCTCCCCCTACAGCTCTCAGTTTGTCTGGTTGATTTCCAAACATAAACAGTGAGCTGACAGCGAACAACATTTGATAAAGACAGTAAAGGTTTACGTGGGTGTTTACAGTGGCTTTACGTTTAGAAGAGAGGAGGGGGTGCCGTTGGTGGACGGTGTCCGTGTTTGGTTGCCGGGTTGTGTTAAGTGGCAGCAGGTGAGTAGGCAGAATGTGTGACTAGAGATGACCCCCCCCAACCCACACCCACACACTTCTAATTATGCATAGTAATCTACTTTCCTTGTCCCAATTCCTCTGTTTTTGTGAAACTTAAGATGTGCGTACCAATTGTATGGGTTTAGGAGAGAGAAAAGTAACAATACAACCATCAAACACGCCCCTTTTGAAAAGTGACAGGTGCCCCGCCCCTAATCCCGCC
>JAODUK010075211.1:0-12260 GCA_027564635.1 Typhlichthys eigenmanni | reverse complement strand
CCCCCCCCCCCCCCCCCCCCCCCCCCCCCCCCCCCCCCCCCCCCCCCCCCCCCCATAAGAATACCCACCGCTCTCCATCTCGCTGCCTTTCCTTGCCGGGGGCGCGTTGCCCATAGCGGACACTCGGCGGCGGTTGGCCCGTGGCCGGCGTTCCGCTGGCTCGTCTCCGTCCCCGGGGGGTGAGGGTAACGTGTCGCGGTGGGTTCACGCCTGGAGGGGAGGGGAGGGAGGGGGGATGACAGTCGGGTTTCTGATCCCCGGGATGGCTGTCGCGCCCGACGCTCCCCCGAGGGCCTTCCGGGGCGCCTGGTTCTCGAGATCGCCGAGCCGGGCAGGGCTGGACCGGGTTTAGCGCATCGCGCCGGGAGTGTCTGCCTCTCCGTGCTCGTAGCCCCCGCCGAGGCCCCCGGCTCCCCGCCTCGCTCTCCCCGGCACCAAAAACACGGCCTGTGGGGACGGCAGTATTGTCAGAAGAACGATATCCAATTTTCGCACCAAACTCCCAGCGAGCGGTCAGGTAGCGTCGGGAATCGGACTAGATCAACATTATTCCCCCCCCCCGTTGTCTCGGTGATGATTGAAAAAGACGGAACTACAGCCACGGGAACGTCCCGCCTGCTCGGCTGAATCACGGATGACTGGCAGCCGGAGGAAGGCCACGGGTTGGTCACCTGTGCGCAGATCAATTCTATATAGCGCAGCGCTTGGCCTATCGCTGCCTGTCAACAAAGACGAAGCCCCGCCCCTCTGAACAGGCACGTCATCGATTATTCTCCTGGCGACGTGCGCGCCCACCTTCTCCTCTCCTCCACTCCCATTGGCTGGATCGTGGGAATCTCAGCGCACGAGAGGGCGCTTATTGGCCGCCGCCGGCGTCCGACTAGCGCGCGCACCGCATCACTCCCGCCTTCGCGGGTGATACGAGTTTGGCTCCGTGACGTCAGCACCGAGCTATTTTTAGCAACGTTGGTCAGTATTTGATGCGCGCGGCTGCGAAACGGCAGGACTTCAAAACAGACCGGGTGCGGAAAATAATGCATAACACACATGATACACAATAACACACATGATACACAATAATACACAATAACACACATGATACACAATAATACACGATACACAATAACACACATGATACACAATAATACACAATAACACACATGATACACAATAACACACATGATACACAATAATACACGATACACAATAACACACATGATACACAATAACACACGATACACATGATACACAATAACACACGATACACACGATACACAATAACACACGATACACATGATACACAATAACACACATGATACACAATAACACACGATACACATGATACACAATAACACACATGATACACAATAACACACATGATACACAATAATACACAATAACACACATGATACACAATAACACACATGATACACAATAATACACGATACACAATAACACACATGATACACAATAACACACATGATACACAATAATACACGATACACAATAACACACATGATACACAATAACACACATGATACACAATAACACACATGATACACAATAACACACATAACACACATGATACACAATTATACACGATACACAATAACACACATGATACACAATTATACACATGATACACAATAACACACATAATACATGATACAAAATACACAATAACACACGATACACAATAACACACGAGACACAATAACACACGATACACAATAACACACGTAATACACAATAACACACGATACACAATAATACATGATACACAATAACACACGTAATACACAATAACACACGATACACAATAGCACACATGATACACAATAACACATAACACACGATACACAATTACACACATGATACACAATAATACACAACACACATAATACACGATACACAATAACACACAATACACAATAACACACGTAATACACAATAACACACGATACACAATAACACACAATACACAATAACACACGATACACAATAATACATGATACACAATAACACACGATACACAATAACACATAATACACGATACACAATAACACACAATACACAATAATACACAATAACACACAACACATTCAAACAATGAGACGATGAATCCATCAAGATGCAATAGGAGATGAGCAGAGACATCCTCACTAAGCTTACGTCTATGCAGGGCACCTCAGGTGACCCGCCATCATGACCCACTTGAAGTGTACGTAGCCTAGACAACCCAGTGCATGTGCAGTTGGTCGCTGAACGCACACCGGGCAAGGCAGCAGGCCCAGACACTACATAAGCAGGGCGGCAGATGTACAGGTGAGTGGGACATGCTTTGGTTTGGGGATGAAAAGGGGGGTTAAAAATGAGTGAGAGTAGACAGTCCTACCCTCTCAGACTGCAGTTGCTTAGCAACAGCAGGCTGGTGAATATGGTGAAGTGATGCTATGCATCAGTGCTGCATTTTATGAATGAAAGATTAAAAAAAAATATCAAGATATATCACTCACTCACACACACACGCACACACACACACAGTTGTAAAAACACCCCAGTAAACAGTCCTCAAAAAACAAACCAACATTTTATTATTACGGTCAATGTGTTTAAGGCAGAATGTTCAAGAGCATGTACAAAATGAACTGTATAGTATGGTGAACAACCAAACAATACACAGCGTAAGAGCCTAAAGCCTTTAACATAACGGCCCTGTTCATTTACCCCCCCCACCAAACACACACACACACAATTTCTTTCACCCATTAAAGAAACAAAACAAGTACATTTGGGATACACAGAACATTTAAAATCACTCTTGGTAGAATTTGGAAGCTTGATACTCCTGTGACAGCGGTAGGAAAATAGAAAGAAGAAAAAATAATGTTTTATTATTAATAATAATAATAATAATAATAATAATAATAATAATACAATTAGTTAGTTCAGGTCATTTCAGATGCAATGCAACTACTTGAACACACGGCCGTTTCACTGCACGCCCAAACCACTCGGCACGTGCAAGCGTGAACACACACACACACACACACACACACACACACAGGAGTCGAAGGTCGAAGGTCAGGCGGCGCTAAGCCGCGGCTGTGGTACGTTCGCCGTGAGCATGCGTTCCCTGAACACAAAGGGTCCTCTCGTGCTGGGGGTCCACACCTCCTCTCCACGCAGACTTGGGCTCCACAGACATGGGTACCAACAACAGCACATACAGAGAAGATCCTCCCCAATGGAAGAACTGTGTCTACGAGTGTCCGTGTGCGTTAATGGTATATGTACATCTGTACATGTGTGAAGCATCGGTCTGTGTTACTGGTCTATGTACGTCTGTACATGTGTGAAGCATCGGTCTGTGTTAATGGTCTATATATACACGTCTGTACATGTGTGAAGCATCTGTGTGTGTTAATGGTCTATGTACGTCTGTGAAATATCTACAGTCCTGTGGGAAGTGTGTGTGTGTGAGAGAGATAGATAGAGAGATATAAATATATATATATATATATATCTGTGTGTGTCTTAATTGTCCGCATGGGGGTGAAGAGTACATATGAATCGTATCTGCGTGTGAATCGTGTGCACCTGTGCATGTGAAAGGTCTATATGTGTTAAGAGTCTATGTGTGAAGCGTGTCTGTGTGTTAAGAGTGTCTGTGTGTGTGAAGAGTGTGCATGAATTGTATGCATGTATGTGTGAAACGTGTCTATGTGCGCATGAAGAGTCCGTGTGCATGTTTAATGCATCCATGCACGCGTGCATCTCCAGAGTCCTACATGCAGTCCATGGAGTTGTCTGGCATAAGGCCAAGGGGCGGGGCCTTCCCGGGTACGCAGGGCGGGGGGAGCATGAAGCCGGTGTTGGGGGCGGGGTCTACGTTCTCCCCATCCTCCGTCTTGTCAGCAGAGCCCTCCCAAGCGATGTGGAAGCGCGTGACGCGGGGGTTGGACGCCAGGATGTTCCGCTGCAGCTGGAAGAGAGAGCAGAGGTGGTGGTTACCAACTACATCACACCCTGTCTGTCTGTCTGTCGCCAGGCTAGGCTGTTACTAGTCTTAGCTTCTTCCATCTATAAGCTACGTCTGTGCTGAACGTCCGACAACACCATGTGAGCTCGACAGCACTTTCCGGAGTTAAGTAAATTCCCATTGGCTGTTAGCGCTGTCACTCACAAGTCTGTATCTGTCATTCCAGTGCAGTGCTTCATTTACTCATTTCAGATGTTCCGTTTAGTTTAAGCAGTAACCATGGCCTACGTATTTAACAGATTTAGACCTGTAGACAGCCAGACTGTGTCCCTGCGAGACTATCTGACAAGACAGTTACTAGCTCCATCAGACCCTGTCTGTCTGTCTGTCTCTTCCATCTCTATTATGTCATTAGCTTCCTCAGCCACACATCTTACTTCTGTCTAAATCAAACACAGCTAAGCCACACAGCCAATGGACGCATCTCTCCACAAAATAAACTGAATATTGCACTTCCAGTAACATTTTTGATATGATATTGCGATAACGATACTGACGAGATATTACATTAGATAACGATATATTGTGCACCCCTATTGTCCAGCCAGGCTGCAACGTTACTCAGGATGTTCACATCTGAGCCTCACACCTGTGTGGGCACAACATAAAGCCGTGGAAAATCTGATACAATATTATCATAATAAAAACAACACGTATTGCAATTTGCATTCGTTGAAATTTCTAATGAAAGAAAGAAATATGTTTGTGTGCATGCCTTCATGCATGTGTGTGTGAGTGCGTGCTACCTGAGTGTAACTAGGTTTCAGCGGGGGGTTCTCCCTCAGATCAGGCTCTGTGTACTCGTTGTTGACGTAGTAGCCAATGCGGATGAACTCCTGGCCACGGTAGGTGCAGGTAATCAGGGCCACAGTCACGCCCACGGCGTCTGTCTCCGGGATGAGCGCGGTGTCAGGAGCGTCCGCCTAAGGCAGCAGATCACATTAGAACACGCCTAGTTAGCTGCAAGTTAGCTAGCTACATCATGCTCCCTCTAGCTTCCTGCGCCGCGTTAGCTCAGCTGCAGCCTGCGCCGCGTTAGCTCAGCTGCAGCCTGCGCCGCGTTAGCTCAGCTGCAGCCTGCGCTGCGTTAGCTCAGCTGCAGCCTGCGCCGCGTTAGCTCAGCTGCAGCCTGCGCCGCGTTAGCTACAGATCATGAACCTGCCCCTCAAAAGACATCCGCTAGCTCTACTGAAGAACATGTGACATGTACTTCTGTGCTCGTGTGTTGTCATCGTGCTGCGGCCTTAGCAGACATGCTACGAGCTAACATGTTGCAGTGGTGGGTCAGGTGCATTGTTCCACACCAGAGAGCTTATCAGCAGAAACAGCAAAGGTGTTTTTTTTATTGTATAAAACCCCTTTAACTTTCCCTTTTAAACGTACACTAAATCTGTGATGTATAATTGAAAGACAGGACGTGCCAATGTTATAATGCCATGGTTCTGTTGTGTTACTGACAACAGAGAGCACAAGTCAGCTCCGCGTAGGTGTGCGTGTGTGGCCTCCAAAATAACTGGATTGTCCAATAGAATATTATTTAATTTGACAGCTAGATTAATCTGGCCCATAAATGTTCTGATACATACCCTTCTGCCAGATTGGAATTTGTGTTATTACCTAGGATGCATATAGAGAGCCGAAAATATGTATGGTAGATATATATCCTAGGTATCGGACCGTTTATGGGCCAGATTAATCTAGCTGTCACATTAAATAATATTCTTTTGGACAATCCAGTTATTTTGGAGGCCACACACACATATATACATATGGCCACACAACGTCCTGACTGACCTCACCTGGAACACAAACATATGTCGTCCCGCCGGTACAGGGCCAACCAAAACAGAGTCCAGGGTTTGGTCATATTCCTCGCTCTCCGCTGAGCCAACATATATGATCTTCCACTCCAGATCTGACAAAACAGAGAAGGGTAAAAGCAGAACCATGAAGAAGAGAGTCACGGCAATAGATGTTAGACATTTTCAACATCACAATAAAGGTTTATGTAGACGCAAAGCAGTTTGAATCAATAAAAACAGACACAACTGCAATTTTGGTAATTATTATTGTAGAAATGCATCAATTTACAATATAATTTATAGTGTACGGTACTTTTAGAATTGGGATTAACTCTGGGAACTGTTTTGAGGTTCCCCGATCTGCCATTGCTCTAAAATGAATTGGAGTTAACGGAGATGACGATACTCTCTTCTACATGTCTCTGGGTAAAAGGCATATTGAAGAGATGGGACTGATTGTTGCACAAGGTATCATTATACAGACAGCAGCTTCACGTTGTATGAGGGCAACGCCTGTACTTTAAGCATTTAAGTAGCTAGCTAGCTACACAACACTGATGTGAATACATAAATACGTTGCCTAGCCCAATCGGAACGTGCTATTTGTTTTGGCACAAGCGAGCAAGTGTCAACGTTGACGTCTTAAAGTAGGCTTTTCAGAGGCTGTACATACGCACAGTCACGTAATAAGACACGTAAAACCGCCATTGTCCGTTTTACACTGTGATTTCACAGCGAGTTAAACCCGCGAAATCTGTCTTTGCTACAACAACACAGGACGAACCAATGAAAACATAGCAAAGATGTCGCCCCACGCCCATAGATGAACAGCGGTCCAATGGCGAAGGGGTAAGGCGGGGCGGAGTGTGCAAACCGCGCCAGCGCCAATTTAAACGATTTGTCAAATCCACAGACCACAACAATCAGTCACATTTAGTTATCGTCGACAATAACAACTGAGATGATAACATAACATAATTATCGTAACGTTTGCTGCGTTCTCGTATGTGCACTTTATGCTTACAGCAGTACTAAAGCCTAGCATCAAGTGCTCTCTCACCTTCAGGCAAGTCCTCCATACATTCAAACGTGATCTCGAACTGGAAGGGGTTTCCAAAGGGGCTCGGGTTGTCCAGCACGGCCACGTTCAACACCTGCACCTTGGCCATAATATCGCTACTTTCTGTCACCTCGAGTTAGCGGCTGCCCACGGCTCACAAGACGGCAGAGCTGACAGATGCCTCCTCGGCGCTAATCTGGGGAGACTGTGAAGCAGAAGCAGACGTAGTGCAGGCTGCCACTGTGGTCCATGCTCCGCGGTCACACCATCTGGGGACGACGGCCACGGAAGTGACGCAAACGCCGTCTGGTCCTCGTTGTTTTTCTGCTTCTTCTGTGGTGTTGGCAGTCACCAGATTATAGTTGCAATGACCGCCGCCTTATGATCTGGAGTGTGCATTATATTTATTGTATTTTATTTAAATCAGTTTATTTTAAAAACATGATATATACTTACTAATATCTTGCTACTGCCAGCTGTTTTCCCTGAGAGATCCTATAATGAAAAATCATGGTGTTTTGCCTTCCCTAATGACTGAAAAGGGTGATTTCTGTTAATAATATTGTCAGTAGGCCGCATTGAAGTACATGGTCAACTGGTTGGCTACATAATGATAATAGTGTACATTTGATAGTTCTTCCCTTTCCGATGGTCATATCTGCGCTATTGTCTTCCAAAGCAATATGAATGAATAGTTTATTGCAATTTTTCTTTAACAATTCACACATCACACATCAAAACCATCTACACATGTAAATCTAAATTTAGAGTAGCTTTTATCCAAAGCTGCTTATAATTAGTGCTTGTTGTGTGCTGGTATGACCTATCATCAATAGGATGATAGGTCATACGTCAGGTATCAAAAGCAATTAACATTGTTATAATTCTGTATATGTGTATATTCAGTATACTGTATATATTTCAATGTATCCTTAAATGCTCAAAGATAATAATACAGTAGATTAAATAATAAAGTTCTAATTTCTCAGACTAGGAAATAGTTGTATTTATGTATTTATTTTGATTAAAGAGAGAAGATAAAGCATAACGTTTCATCATATATAACGTCAGGTAAAAGAGTGAGGTACCGAGGTGTTGTATGTCTCTTGTGGACGATTGGTAAATATTCTGCTGTCTGCTGCAGAAGTTAGGATTGGACAGATAGACTCTTGTGACGAAGGCGGCTCCAGTCGAGGTGGTAGGTGGAAGTGCTGGACCAGAGCCTGGAACCTCATTGCTTGGAGGTAGAGCAGGGCAGTCCTCTTTACTGGCTTGTAGGCCAACACCATTGTCGTAATGATGAAAGAGGAGTTACATGAGAGAACTTGGTTCAATACCTGACGTGCTGCTTCATTTTGAACACGCTGAGCACAATTGGCCTTATGGTCACAGGCCCCGGAGCCTATGTGCATTTGTATAAATGGTAAATAGGCACATTTATACAGCGCTTTTATCCAAAGTGCTTTACAGTATTTTGCCTGACATTCACCCAGTCACACACACATTCATACACTGATGTGATTGCTGCCATGCAAGGTGAGACCAACCACTGGGAGCAGTTAGGGGTTAGGCAACTTGCTCAAAGATGCTTACAGGTAGGCCAGCACCGGGGTTTGAACACACGACCTTCCGGCTGGAAGCTCAACACCCAGAACACTAGACCATCCTGTCTCCCTGTACGCAGCAGTGCTTTCAAGAAAGGTCCACTAGAGGTCAGTCATTCACCGGGAAAGTCTACATGCTACACACTGCTTTAACAGTTCCCTTCACTTATGCTCAGACGAAGAGTAAGAACCTTTAATGAATATCAATGATTAGGCTACATTTGGGCCACTGTTAATTAAGAGAAGTATATACTGCTCTGTGCTAGGCTAGTGGCACTGTGCCAATGCTAAGCTAGTGCTACTGATAGTGTTATTGTTACATCATTAGGCTGCTGGATCGTCATTATGGCTACGTGAGCTATTTGCTTATGTATTTATCTCCAATTTGTATTTAATATGATTTGTTATTAAATAGCCTGTTATAGTAAATTATGTGTGCCGTTATTCACCTTGCTTTAATAGCAACATCTTTCTGTAGTATTCTGTACTTCACTTTTTACAATGATTATTATTTTATTCTTGTAAGTAAAGTACATTTTATTTGTATAGCACATTTCACAGACAGCAGTCACAAGGTGCTTCACAGAGATGTGCAATGTCAATAAAAAATATACAAGTTGCAATATATAATGTCTTACTACACAATAAAAGCAAACACATAAAACATGCATGTAATGATTTGTTGTATTAGCTACTGAATGCCTACTTGTCCCTCTGGATCAATAAGGCATCTACAGTATATAAATCTGCTACTGTAAACCAGGCTAGTCTGGGCATCCAAACAGCCTACCTACCTACAGTATCTATCTATCTATCTATCTATCTATCTATCTATCTATCTATCTATCTAGCTAGACTGGGCATCCAAACAGCGCATATTGTGCCTAAATGCTTCAATGCCTTCACATGCAGACATTAAATCTGCTTCTTGACACTTGGTGGGTGAAGGCCAATATTCAATCCAGGTCCTCTCCCCCAGTATGTACTGAAACCTGGACAACACAACAGAACCCACATGTGTAGATGTACATGCTCAATCAAATTACTATGAACATTTTAATTTTGATTAATAAAACCCTTTAAAAGTGTTTATGCACCTTAAATTTAGGTTTTTGAGTAAAGACACACTTACATTTAAAGAGATGGGCGATAATATTATGCAGTATATTCTAACGTGATATAATATGCCATTTTAACCTACAATACCTAATGATTTTTTAAATTAGGTTCAAACCCTCCTGATTCAACATGCCTCTGATTTTCAGTGTGGGACCGTATCAGCTGTTGGTCAGTCAGGTAGAGATCCACCGACCAATCAGAATGGGCAGATCAGTGCCTGGCGTCACAAACTCATGCCCACATGGGTCTTGTTCTGATTGGCTGCAGTAGGCGGTCCAATCACCAATTAGCGAGTGTTACAACATCAAACATTTGTTCTTCTGATTGGCTGATGGTTTGATTGACACCCACTGGCACCATATGACTGACAGGTGGTTATGAGTAGTCCCCACAGTGATAAGGTGGAGCTAGTTAGGTCAGGAGGGTTTGACCAAATAAAAAGACCATCTTAATACATACGTCTCAAGTTCTTCATCTCTGAGCATGTCTTGGGATGTGCCCATGACTAAGTAGGTGCTTCCTTGCTTTATCTGGATAGCTTCTCTACAATGAGCAAAACTCAGGAAGGCACGCTGTTTATTCTGTGGCTGCACATCAGAGCTCCCTGCGATACACACAGACTTATTATACGGATTATTGAATAAAGTGTTGTGGGAAGGTTCTCCATAGTGGAGGTGAACACCTACCTTCCTTGATGACTTCTTCTACTCTCATCTTGTAGATGTCCATCGATAAAGCATCTTTAAAACCTTCCACTCTGACCCTGTAAGCTAGTGACAGACAGGTTACAGCATTCTCTCTCTCTCTCTCTCTCTCTCTCTCTCTCTCTCCTTCCCCACCCCACACACACTTACCATAATCTATTTTGTTTTTTTTTCCAGTCTCACAGAAGTAATCAGTGCGGTCGCCATTGTTGATGTGTCCTTTCTTCTGCTTGCTGCAGTTCTCTGAGGACACAGGAGACACAGTGCTAAGTGACCAGGCTCTCCAGCAGACTCTCAGTGAAACAGGTCCCTGCTAAAGGTGATGGAGATTAGCTAACACACAATCTTCCAAACAGATCAGTATGGCCTGAAGCCACCTAACTAAAGTGATTGAGACTTGGTTTGGTCTGAGATACAGAAGTTAGACGTGGACGTCTTACCTTCAGCACACGTGCACACTTGTTTATTACAGAGCTTTAGAAGCTGCCCCTCCCTCCTCTCTGGGTGGTAGAACCTCGTACATTGTTTCTCTGTGGGGAGAGGAGGGACAGTCTTAGACAGTGTTTTGTTTACAGTGCCTTACGTAGAAGAGGAAATCGATGATAGTAAGCAACACAAGGTTGCGATAGGAACAAGATGGACGACTCTGTCTTTACTCAGTCTGAGACAGTATTTGTATAGTCAGTCAATGTGGAGAAAGCTTGTTGATATACTGTATGAACTAGATCACAACAGAAACACCTCAGTGCCACAGGCATCTCCCTCAGAAGCTCCCCACCATGTTGGAAACTCCTTGCCAAGGCTTGATAGTGTTGCGTTATCTGCCCTACTTTGTTTGTCTTCCCAGGGCTGTGCAGAAACACCAGATTTTATTTTCAGTGTGCAAAGAATGGTCTGCTGGCACCATGCGGAGATATTCACAGAATTTGACGTGTATTAGCTTAGAATCACTGACTCTTTCTTTAAACAGCTCTGACAGCTCAGTCCTGACCTTCCAGGGGCCCTGAGCGAAAATGTGCTATGGAGCCTTTCTACCTGACCCGTGAGACATCAAAACATGTTTCCATTGCCACGCAGTCATGCCTGAAACCAGGCATGTTCCACTACAACCCTACCTTCTTTAACAGGTCATTATGGAGTATAATAGTAACATATGTAAGGTAGCTATATAGACACACCACAGTCTAGTTCAGTAGGTTATTTAACAGGGGTCATTATGGAGTATAATAGTATAGTTTGTATAATGCTCCGAAACTCCCTCTATCTTATATATTTAACATTAGAAATGTTAGAGTTATGATTTCACAGATCGATTGCTCTTGTGTCAAAAACGTTGATAAATGCTTTAAGTCTGTAGATTATTATACATTTGTATTACAATTGATTAATTACTTTTTTAAATAGTTATTATTGTTCCCATGTTGAGCACTATGTAGGTTTAATGTGGAATTCACAGGATTTTATATATATTGTTAATTAATTTATTTGCTTATGTTTATTTGCGCACGTAGCGCTGATCTATAATGAACTTTGAACTTTAGACGATTGTCCCCTAATCCACCACCACTCTGACTAATGGGTCTGTTGTAGTACGTAAACAAGGGTCTGGACAGCTAGTCTGTTGTAGTACGTTAACAAGGGTCTGGACGGCTAGTCTGTTGTAGTACGTTAACAAGGGTCTGGACAGCTAGTCTGTTGTAGTACATTAACAAGGGTCTGGGCGGCTAGTCTGTTGTAGTATGTTAACAAGGGTCTGGACAGCTAGTCTGTTGTAGTACGTAAACAAGGGTCTGGACAGCTAGTCTGTTGTAGTACATTAACAAGGGTCTGGGCAGCTAGTCTGTTGTAGTATGTTAACAAGGGTCTGGGCAGCTAGTCTGTTGTAGTATGTTAACAAGGGTCTGGACAGCTAGTCTGTTGTAGTACGTA
>JAODUK010075200.1:0-16001 GCA_027564635.1 Typhlichthys eigenmanni | reverse complement strand
ATCAGCTGTGTTGGAGCAGGGAGAGATCTAACACATGCAGGGCTGCGGCCCTCTAGGACCAGGATTGGGGAACCCTGGTCTAGAGCCACGTGAGTCACATCAACATAGCAATGCCTGTCTCTAAGGCGTAAACACAAACGTGCAAATACATCTCTGCAATGAGCTCTTTCTGGGAGAATGTACTTGGTTTCAGGCCATGAGTGGTGTTTTCTGTCTGGCTGCTGCGTTCACAATGCCGTCGATGAGACCAAAACAGTAAATTAATTTTTTATTTTCCATCTCCCAAAGGATACATTACATTGCTCCATCTTTGTAATATTCTAAAATCTTTGGTTCTCGTCTCGCTTCCCATCCCTCACCTCCTAACCTGTGTCTCCTTCCCCCTCCCTCCCCCCACCTCCTATGGCTTGTCGTCTCCCTACCCCCAGACCTGGGCCTGTTCTCCACCAAGACGCTGGTGGAGGCCAACCCAGACCACCTGGTGGAGGTGCGCACGCAGCTGGCCCAGCCCACGGACGAGAACTGGGACCCCAGCGGCGGCAGGAAGATGTGGCGCTGCGAGAGCAGCCGCTCCCACACCACCATCGCCAAGTACGCCCAGTATCAGGCCTCGTCCTTCCAGGAGTCGCTGAGGGTCAGTGGGCTGGATACAGCTTGGGTGTTACAGTTTTATCGCATTGGTTTTTCATGTATTTCATTTGCATTTACGGCATTTGGCAGACGCTTCTAGTTTTGATGTATTGGATGCACAAATAAACAACCTCAGCCTTGGGATAGGGGTTCTCGATATGGGGCCCTCCCATCCGTGATCATCCTAAATTGCCTGTTGGCTTGTAGCCTTAAGCCCCGTGTCCACCAAAAGGTTTTTTTTCCTCACGCCAGCATTAATTTTCAATTGAATCCAGTGGGAGCATTTTTTTCCACGCCGGGCGCTGAGTTTATTTCAGTGTTTTTTCAAGTTGAAAATGTTTCAACTTTGGGTGAAACGCCGCTGCCGTCACTGTTTACCCCGGCCGTCCAATCGCAGCGTAGAAGGGGCGGGACAAATACTACGAGCAACAGTCACATTCTACTTGCACACAATGACAACTATGGAGAAGTTGATAGCTGTCAGATGGTATCCCAGGACTACCAAAACGTTGCTAACACTAAAAATAATGTGTAGAATATTAATAATGAAATAATTTGCTTATAACACAAACTAAATCAGAAATAAATCAAATCTTCAAAAAGCTAAGGAACATAGCATATTTGGTGTATTCCTTCCTACAAGCGATATGCATTCACCGTTGTAGTGCATTCATCTTATTTGCGTTCCTGGCGAATGTAATACATTTTTGTCAACTGCCTTGTAGGTTTTAATTATTTTGCACTCGCCCAACTGAAAACCTGCGTTTGTTTTAGGTTTTATTGTTTTGTAGCGGACCGGTCCTGTATTTAAGGTGTGCCTGATGACAGCTTGAGTTCCAAAAAATGTATTCGCAAACAAAACTTTTGGAGTCGCAAATTAAAGTTTATTTAATTGCATTAATATATTTTTGACAAATGCATTTATTTCATTTGCAGTGAAATGTCTTTTTGCGTTTTGCTCTCAAAGCTAGTATGTTTGTTTGCATAATAAAGACTCAAAAGTAACTCCATACACGTGTGTGTGTGTGTGTGTGTGTGTGTGTGTGTGTGTAATCTAAATGCTGCGTGCGTTCTCAGGAGGAGAACGAGAAGAAGAAGGAGCTGGATGCCGACGCCTCATCGGCAGACAGGTGAGTTCACGGTTAGCTCTTAACGATGCATTATCAGTTTGTGTGGCCCGCCCGCCTCAGTCACACTCTCTCTCTCCCATGTTCCCTCAGTGTTGCACGGCGGAGGAAAGGACCCTTCAAGCACATCAAGTTTGGCACAAACATCGATCTTTCTGATGAGAAGAAGTTAGTACATGCTTGAAAATTAATGGATTATGTGCTCTGGGGGGTTTGAGGGATTTGTCCAGATCTTTGCTTGAATTTAGTCACTGATTTTGTTTTGTTTGTGAAATTTGAGGGTCTCATAAGAGGATTCATTTTTGTAAATGTACTTTCCAAAAAGGTGCTGATTTGACAAAACTGCTGAATTCTTCATCACTGATAAATATTTGGCCAAGACTAGAAATACAGTAACTGCGTTGGCTGGTTCTGCAAACTGCTTGTGCCTCTGTTAGCAGACTCATTGAATATTGGGGAATTGTAACAATAAGTTGTACATTTCCATTGGACGTAATTAAAGGCAGGGTTAGTCATTCTCAAGAACGCTTGCTAACGTTGAGCGCAAATCATAATAAACTCCCTCAGAAGATCCGCCCCACACATTGAAACACATTGTGAAGCCAAGCTGACTATACTTTGTATAGTCGGTTTGATAGGGATGCCCAATGGCACTCCCTCCTGTTTGTTGTGCCACTGCGGACGTCAAGCTGACAACCATCGCCCCCCGCAGGTGGAAACAGCAGCTGCAGGAGCTGACGAAGCTGCCGGCCTTTGCCAGAGTGGTCTCAGCGGGCAACCTGCTGAGCCACATCGGCCACACCATCCTGGGCATGAACACGGTCCAGCTCTACATGAAGGTGCCAGGCAGCCGGACACCAGGTGAAGCCACCGCCCAGTCTCTGCTCTTGTGTCTCTCTCTGCGTCTCTGCTCTTGTCTCTCTCGCTGGTTGTATGTCTCTCTCTTGTGTCTTACTGGATCTCTCCAACTTGTCTCGCTGTATCTCATTATCTTCTTTGCGTGTGCTTGTAAAAAAAATAAAAAATAAAGAATGCTTACCAGTTATAGCCAAGAGATGGCACTGTTGTGACCATTTAAAACTGGCTCCTATACCACTGGAAAAAAATATATAAACGTATATAGGTCAAAACAAATGGTTTTAATTGTGATTCAGTATGTGTACATCATCCATGTGCGTGTGTATGTATTTCCTGTGTGCATGTGTATATAGCATGCATGTGTAGTTTGTAGTAATTTTTGCATCATGGCTTCTTGTTCAGGTCACCAAGAAAACAACAACTTCTGCTCCGTCAATATCAACATCGGCCCGGGGGACTGCGAGTGGTTCGCTGTGCCGGAGCCGTACTGGGGCAGCATCAACGACTTCTGTGAAAGGTGCGTCCCTAGAGACCATGCTTCACCTCTAGCTGACCTGACGCCCTAAAGCCGTTTGGGAGGGGTCTCTTGTTTGTGGCAGGTGGGGGGGTAAGACACATTGGGCACTTGTGATTAGACGAACCTGCAAAAGCCTTTGCTCTTCCAATAAATTCAAATAAAACCGATGCTATATTGTATCATCTAGTTTTCGACTCAAGTTGTTTTTAATGAAGTCGCCTACGTCACACCTAAACCACGCCCGTAGCTATACTACGACGCTGATTGGCGACACACTAGGTTTACCAGCCTGAATCACCTCGATTTCCAAGCTCTCCAGACTGATTCTAGCGCCAAAGTCAAACCAAAGCTTGCGAGACCATGATGGTATCGCAAGGCCAGTTGGTGGCAGGGGGCTCGGGGGTCAGGTGTCAACATAATTATAGCTCAGAGTTCGGCAGGTAGTGGAGACACATCTTGCTTAAGGATGATTACAGGTAGGCGAACTCTGGCACGTTAAACCCAGGACTTTCCTTCAGGCTTGGGAGTCCAACACCCAGGGCCCCAGGAGACTATCTTGCACCCCCTTCCCCCCACACGCACGCACACTTTTGTGTAGGTTTATAGCTCTCGACCCCTCCTGGTCATCGGTAAAGATGTTTAGAAAAGAAAAAAACATATTTATAACAATAAGGTGTTGGAGCTTAGTTATGAACAAGAGGTAAGATGTTTTTCTGTGTGTTAATGTGTTTCTGTCCATCTGTATTATTTCCCTCCAGGAACAACATCAACTTCCTAATGGGCTCCTGGTGGCCCAACCTGGAGGACCTGTTTGAGGCCAGCGTGCCGGTGTATCGCTTCATCCAGCGGCCTGGCGACCTGGTATGGCTCAACACTGGCACCGTGCACTGGGTTCAGGCCATCGGCTGGTGCAACAACGTGGCCTGGAACGTCGGGCCGCTCACAGGTGAGTGCCGCAAAACCGGCTTGGAGCTCTTCTGTAAAGTATGATGGGAACATGGATAGAATAGCAACAAAAGCATTTTCACCCTGCGTGACGGGAACCTGAATAAAAGTATTTTCACCCCGTGTGATGGAAACCTGAATAAAAGTATTTTCACCCCGCGTGATGGGAATGTGAATAAAAGTATTTTCACCATATATTCATAATTTTACATTTAAAAAGGCTGGTTTCTGGATGTAGGAACGCGAATAAAGAACAGTTGTGGTAACTAAAACTCAACCTACTCAAACGAATATGCCTTGTTGCTTATGGCTAAGCAACAAGGCGTTTTCCAACCACGATACTAGCCTACCGTATTGCCTTGCCTGCAATTGAGATTGAGGTTATTCCCTGTTTTTCATGTCTCATGATCCAAGGACGGAGTTGTCCTGTCAGTCTTTTGAACACTCTAGACTGCAGTCAGCAGTAAATATTTTTAGAGGCGTATGTTGTGGGATGCCAACCATGGGGGAATAGGCTTTTTGAGCAACACGGCTCTTTGGCATGGCGACGTCCTGGAGCCAATCTGTTTAAACGCTGGTGCTGACCACCCCTCTCCACCCCCCCCACCAGCCCATCAATACAAGCTGGCAGTAGAGCGCTACGAGTGGAACAAGCTGCAGTGTGTCAAGTCCATCGTTCCCATGGTGCACCTCTCCTGGAACATGGCCAGGAACATCAAAGTGTCGGACCACAAGCTCTTTGAGATGATCAAGTGAGTCGGACGCAGCCGTCTGCTGCCTTGTTTTGAATCTTCATGCATTCACATCATATATTTTAGCCCTTTTTGCCAGACCATGTGTAGCGGGACCGGCCAATATGAGCCAATGACATCTAGACAGTAGGTGGCAGTAATGCACCAATAGGGTTAATGCATTACTTCTGTGGAGGTTCACAGAGGAACCTTGCATGATGACAAGCCATGTACTGGTCTATGGTGCTGGCTCATGCACGGGCCGGCGGGCTTGCCTAGTTTTTACTTGTTAATGCTTGTTTAACGTGTGTGTGTGTGTGTGCACGCTAGGTACTGTTTGCTGCGTACCCTGAAGCAGTGTCAGATGCTGAGGGAGATGCTCCTGGCCGCGGGGAAGGAGTTGGTGTGGCACGGCCGGACCAGGGACGAGCCAGCTCACTACTGCAGCATCTGTGAGGTAGGAACCTCACACCTGAGCACACCTGTCCTGTCACGTGGGGGGACTAGGGATGCACCATTGCATCTTTCTTAGTCAATTACATACTTTTATTTTATTTTTTTTAAAGGTTGCCGGTTAAACAGCCAGTTGCTTTTGTTTTTATTTTAAAAAAATTCTTCTTCCCTATTCCAGTTTTTATAGTGCTTTCACTATTTATTTTACGGCTCTACACCCTAGATGCAGAGATTTAGTTTAAAATGTACTCGTTCTCTTTTGTTTTTTTGCGCTTCCTTAGCCGCCAGCGCTCGCCGTTCATCGAAGTAATTTGTTGGCGTTTCCTGATATGCCAATGCTCACATTTGTCATATTTTTGCACTTGCAAGGCAGCACTGTTTAACATGTCGGATGGATACATAAGCTACTGATTCTTTTCAGTGAGATGGACAATAACGTAAATAGATTTGATTTAACAAGATATTAACACTCAGTTAGTTGTCTTCTGTAACTTAAAAGCAGTTTTACAGAGTAGGCTACCTGTGGTTAACATTGTGATGTCGTCTTCCCCGGACACTGAATCTCCGCACCGCTCAGACATGTTATTAAGTGTAGGTAGGTTACCATGACAGCTAGCTCTGTCTAGATTAAAAGAAGGGGCAAGTGAAGGTGAACGTCTTTGCATGCCGGCATTGAATCCGTGGTGATATAGGAAAATATATGATCGTAACATAACCGGCTGTGTTTAGGCAATATTCCGGTCACTAGCCAATATGGAACGGTACACCTTAGAACTACCGCTCCCGTACAGAGCTTTGTTGCTGGCTGTGTCTGAAGCGGCCCGCCCCTGTGTGTGCTTGCGCTGCTGCCAGGTGGAGGTGTTCGCCCTGCTGTTTGTGACCAGCGAGAGCAACACCAGGAAGACGTACGTGGTGCACTGCCAGGACTGCGCTCGCCGGGGCAGCGGCGACCTGGACAACTTTGTGGTGCTGGAGCAGTACAAGATGGAGGACCTCATGCAGGTCTACGACCAGTTCACCCTCGTAAGTACGTGCGGACCAAGCCCAGTTCTGTTTTTACCTAAATGAATAGTTCTTAGTAGACTGCATTCTTTATTTATTTAGTTATGTTTTGCCAATGCAACCTACAGGAACGTACAATTGAGGGGTTGTGTTTTTAAGTGTCGCTTTCTCGTTACAGGCTAGTCCTCTGCCTTCTTCGTCTTGACGGTAACGTTCTGTTGTTCCGAGGACATTTGACAGGACCCTCTGAACGTGTTGTTGTTTTTTTCTTTTCTTTTTCTGATATTCAGGAAGTTAGCATAAAGTTTTACTGCGCTCTGTTACTTATCCCTTATGGCAGCTGTGTAAGCTGCGTGTCTATGCAACCTGTCCAGAGCGGCACCCCCCCCCCCCCCCCCCCGACCCCCTTCCCCCCAACCTTCCCCCCCACCACCCCCTCTGCCTCCTCATCCTTCCCCCGGTGGACTGGAGGGGAATGGCGGCCTCTCTTGTCGTCATGACCAGACTGTTCTTCTGTTGGCCCGGCTGGAGAGGAAACGCAACAAAGCCCCGACGTGGTGAAAATAAACTTGGGGTGGGTGAGGGGTAGTTTTGTACATATTTTGTTACAACTGGCAACAGCATCACACAAAGACTACTGACTTGATATGTTTGTCCCGTTTTTCCTATTTTGTTTTGTCAGCTGACGATGCTTTGGCTCCATTCCCTCCATCACAACTTGCGTTGAGAAACTAGCGTAGCTAGCCTTTTGTATGTTGGAAAGACCGAGACGCAGTCTGGGAAATAGTTAAAACTGTTGTGTTGTGTGAAGAGTTGAGTGATTAGAACATTTCACCACCCCCATTTCTTTCTTTCTCTTTCTTTTTTGGTTTTTCTTTTTCTTTTTTCTTTTCTCGTTTGTTGATGTTTTGTTGGAACCACTTTGAGGTTCCTGGGTAAAAAAAAGAAAACAAAAAAAAGAGATGAATACATTTAGACAGCCAAGTCAGAGAAAATGGGTTGCACATAGATGAATGAATAAACTTTAATTCTTTTCTAATTTTGATGTAAATTTACACTATTTATAAATGCATATTTATTGCTTGAAAATATTTGTTGATGGAATGCTGTAATTTTGTTCTCTCCCCAGAGTACCTGCCATTAAATTTTACGGGAGGCTTGTCACTTTTGAACACTGCTTCTCATACATTTTCTATATAAAATAAAACTGCTTAGTAAGCATTGTACAGAGACCCTCGATGAAATGGCTTTACTGTTTTTGAAGGATGTTTTATGCGTCAATAAATAAAACTGTCTTTATTTCGATATTTGTGTAATTTCTTTCCTTTTTTTTTTAATTTATTTTTTTATTCTTAAATATCTGTATTTATCTTCATAACTTCAACTAGTCGGTAAGTTCAACTTGAAGAGACTACCAATGGAAGCTAAGGGTGTCGTCGCTGACTGACCGATCACTCACTGAAACTATTTCAGGTACCTACATTGATAGGCCCTACAGCCCACACTGGCCAGTAGATGTCACCAGTGAGTGAATTTAATTAACTAGCGGGCAGGTATACAGGCATGCTTCATCTTGCCAATAGAAAGATCAAACCCCATGTATCCTGAAGGTCGTGTATTCCAAGTGCGTTAGTCACAGTAGTGACTCAGCGTGTATTCGTTCCATTCCGGTGTACTGCCAAGCCAAGTGACGCATAGGCGGCCTACTTTACAAACATGCCAGCGTCTTATGACCGCAAGTGGATGTACAGGAGGGCAAAATTGTGTTTCTTGGATTGTGTGGACATGCGCGGGTCAAGTGTTTACGACACGCGTTTGTGGAATTGCTGGTTGCAAAGGAACGTATAAAAAGAATGCCGATTCACATGTGTGTTTGTGATCTCGGAGCGCACTGAGGTGCTAAGAAAAATAAACACATTTAAATAATATATGTATATATATATAATGTTTGCCTAATGCTACTTGGGAAAAGATAATTTGACCAATCAGCCACACAGGTGGTCAAGGGCTCTTCCCGAGTCCCACTCCCTGCGGTTATGTAGTAGTCGTAGTTTTATGTGAATAACCCGACTGTAAAACACACACAAAGAGAGAGAACGTATTGTCCTTGCCTAACTATTGTTGCTAATATATATGCTGTCGATAGGCGGATCGTGTATCAAGTATATTTAGGCTACATAGCTCTTAAACACAGTCTCTAAGAGTCCACGTGGAACGACACCTTTCACCTGCATGATTCAGCCAATAGGCTACTACGATATAAACGTCTAATTGGAGCTCAATCATTCTGATAGGCTATTTATAGGCTACTTATAGGCTACTTTTAGGCTAAGCTTTTAAAAAACAGTGTAGGCTAGTTGCATGTTAGGACCTATAGTTCTATGGTTAGGAGTCGGACAGTAGAAATGTATTGTGCGTGTATCCGACTATAGCCTAGACTATCCTATGCCCACCAATCCATAAAACCATTTGGTATTCTTCACAATAGCAGTTATAGGCGTCGATATCATAATGTCTTTAGTCTTTTAGACTAACACGTTGGTGGTTGTAGTTTTTAGTTGTAGGTTTATTCATCTGACCTGCGCTCTTTATATAAGGACAGAAATAGGCACGTTCGCGCGTCTCTGACTCACCAGAGACTCATCGCATAGTCTTGCCGTGCGCCTGGCGGGTCTTAAACAACGCCGCGATGAAGTTTCTTGTTGGGACGAATAAAACGCCTCGGTATTTCAACTGCGACCTGATTTGTGCAGTATCGTGTATAACCTACAATATAGTTATTGTTCTCGCCTGGACTAATGAAATATGTAGTCTCGGCTGTAACTGACCCATGTGAATAGGCCTACTACAGGAGTAGTCTTAATCTTAGCATATAGCCTAATGGGCACCCACCCTGGATTATGGAGGCTACATTGTTATTTTTTAATATTATTAGTATATTTATATTAGAAAGTTCCATGTTGAGTAGCCTACAATTATAGGTTATGCATTTACATTTACTGTCGTAAACAGTCTCCTCATGAAAGTCCCCTGGATTCCGTATGAATGACTGTTTTTGATACGTGAGTCATAGGAAGTTTTGAATGAACTATGCTGTTTGCATTTTTACTCATAAACTCACAACATTTAGCCCTATAGCCTCCTTTAATCAACATGTTCTTTTTTCTTTCTTCAACTCACTCAGGCTAAATCGTTAGCCCACAGAACATCCTCTGATTCTCCTGTCTGTCTCACACACGCATGCACGCACACGCACACACTCACACGTATTTTATATAGGTCTATCTTATGTTTATAGAATAATGACTGTATTTTAAAGACAGCTTTATGCTGCCTTGTATGCTCAATATCCTAATGTGACCATACCATACCATAGCCTACAGTTCAGTTTCCTCTGCAAGTTCAGCAAGAGATGGTGTGGCGGCCAAAGAACGGCAGCCTGAGTGAAGCTACTCAATTATATGGCAAATGTTGTTTGGCTGAACCTTTCTCCTGGTGGTGGAGAGGAGAGTTGTAACACCACCCATTCCACAACTTGGGGAGAAGATTGGAGTCGTGATAATTTCAGTAATTACATACTTTCTTTCCGATACTGCATGGTGGTTTTCAAAGGCTGGAAATATACAAATTCTGAAAAAGGGTGCACAATATATGGACTCAGTATCGTTATCGCAATATCACGTTGCGCAATATCATATCGAAAATGCTGCAGGAAGTGCAATATTCAATTTATTTAGTGGAGAGATGAGTCCATTGGCTGTTTGTCTTAGTTGTGTTTGATTTAGGCAGAACAGTAATGTGGCTGAGGAAGCTAATGACGTAATAGAGATGAGGAAACATCAGTGGCCAAAAAGAATACCTCCTCTGTAGCTTGGAAATACTGTTGTACCTGTCCAATATGAAATGTGTTGTTTTAATATGTTATGAATATATTGCGATTCATTTTCCCATAACCTTTGCGTTTTTACTTGTTTAAAAATATCGAAATTATTATCGATATTGCAATTTTCATTATCAATATCGAACACCCCTAATTCTGAATATATAAAGAGAAAAAAAAAGATTTTGAGGTAAAAACGTTTTTGCACCTGTGCAATACTCATGTTGTCTGACCTGCATCTTGATGTGCCACACCTGTGAGGTGGATGGATTATCTGGGCAAAGGAGAAGTGCTCACTAACACAGATTTAGACAGTAGAACAATATTTGAGAGAAATAGATTATTATTAGATCTTTGAGTTCAGCTCATGATGAATGGGGGCAAAAACAAGTGTTGCGTATAATTTTATTCAGTGTATATTATTGCAGATAAAATTGTATGATTTACATTAGATTAAAATGCAGTTTCTTAGGTAACGTGATATATTGTCCCCCTGCTAATATCAAGCCATAATAGTACAGCTAGCTAACCAATGGCTGACAGGGGTGTGGTGGTTGGGTTGTAACACTTGTGTAACACTTGTGTAACACCATGCATTTGACATCAACTCACGAGGTCTGTGATATTCTTGTGATAGGCCTGAATTGGTGCCAATTGTAGTAAACAAATATTGGTACTTTTTCTAAAGGTTTTAGAACTCTAGATAAAAAATTCAGTGAGCTATAGTTGCTGAAGCAAAAAGTGTTACAACAATACCTGGTCTCCCCTACATTAAAAACACATCTCAAATTGCTGCATTTCCTTCATGAGACATGTAGTCATATCAACAGGGTTAGGGCGTGAGATATTTGTATGTAGTAGGCCTATTCATATTAGGCTAAAATTACTTTTTCAATTGATAATTGTTGAGCAACGCACCCCCACCCAATCTGCTGTTGATTTATTTGAGCACAGTGCCACTAGGTGGCACTGTGCTCAAATAAAGGAAAACTGAGAGGAGGGGGGGCAACCTCCATATACCCAAGGAAACAAATGGGAGATTATACAATGGGGTACCATTACCAAGAATCAGGTTTTTCATATTTAATCAAAAACAAACATCAGTCTATCTGAACACATTTAACTTAATTCAGTCAGTTCTAACATAATGATACATTTAATGTAGCCTAATACTATTGTGTTGTAGACTATGTAAAAGGGACATTCTTCTTAACTGTTAGTTACTGGTAGTGTTCTTTCATCTGACACATGGTTCGATCTCCAACATCAACATGTTTACCACCCTTATAACTGCACCTATTGTCTGTACTCAGCTGCTTTGGACAATAGCATCTGCTAAATCACATCAGTTGTACATTCTAAAATAAAATAAATGTTTTAGATTTACGAAATTTAGATTGAACTTTTTCATTTAATTTGTTAATGGTGAGAGATTTAAGTAAGAATATATTAAGTAATTAAATCAGACAGTGACCCAACTTTATAAGTTTATATTTTATAAGCCTGCATACATGCACTATTTTTGTATCTTTTCCCCACAGTGACAAATGTTAAAGTACTAGGAGGGGTGGGTTGTTCTTCAAAGGGAGCCATGCACTTGCGGTGCTGGCCTGTAAAATGTTTAAATTCCCTGCTCTGCGATGCATGAATCAACAGCATATCTCTCCCCCCCGGGCCTCATGGCGAGGGGGAATAACCCCATTTGTCCCTGAATGTGACACAGGCGTGGATCACGTCATGGCGTGCGTACGCTGTGTGTACGCTCATTCAGTCGCGTCTCTGTCAAATCACTGAGAGCATCACCAGGACGACGGAAAGGTCAAGATTGTGATGATGATGATGATAATATTGACTAATCTAATGGGGACTCCTTGTATCTCAGAGGAGCAGATGCAATAATAACAACAGTGTTAGTAAACAATTAATACATGCTCTTATTTATTAGTTTTTTCGTGGCCAATGGGAATGTTTCTTTACAGTGAAACAGCTGTAGATAATGCAGCCCAGATGCTTCTGCAACAACATCATGATCATCACTGATTCATTGAAGGGATGTCCAATAGAAGCATTATGGGATGTTATTTGCTTGGTATGACCAGTTTGAATGCAATGTGCTGGCAACTAACAGACACTTCCTATACAGTCACACATAACATTTTCACAAATGTTCTGCATATATTAGTGAAAGTATACTGTAGTTGGTTAAACATTTAAATCTGTTAGAATATATAAAGACAGGTTCTAACTGACAGGTGCTCTGCCAGATGGGGAAAAAAAAAAAAAAAAATCTCCGCCGTTTCAACAGACGTGAAGGAGAACTCACATTTTTCCTCTAACCTGAGTGTCCAAGCCCCGGTCCGTGCAGCCCAGGGACAGCCATCTCACTGGTGTCCAAGCCCCGGTCCCTGCAGCCCAGGGACAGCCATCTCACTGGTGTCCAAGCCCCGGTCCCTGCAGCCCAGGGACAGCCATCTCACTGGTGTCCAAGCTCGCTGCTGCTGGACCGGCTCCAGAGAAAAGACAAGCGATCACCAAGAATGACTTCCTCTGGGCACAATCAATAAATTCCTTTGTCTGAGCAGCACAATGGGAAGTATGCGTGCGTGCGTATGCGGGCGCACGCACATACTGTATATGTATGTATGTGTGTATGAACAGAGTGTATCTTTCCCTGATTGTGTGTGTGAGAATGTCTATATATGCAGCGTCTATATTTACATGTACTTGTTGGTATGTGTGTGTAGATGCATGTGTTATTTTCATGGGCATTTGTGTGGGCGTGTGTGTGCGTGCGTGCACACGCAATGGACCTAAGCTGTGGTTTTTGTGCAGCTATGAGTGTGTGTGTGTGGTCTGTGAGTGTAGCTGTATCCATGTGAGCTCTGCCTCTACACATACCACAGGCTTTGGTCATATGGAGTGTGTCTAACAGGCTGTGCTGGGTAGCTTGGTGCTTTCCAGACACTCATAACACCAGAGCGGCACCATCCATGAACCTGCCAACCAGAACCCCTTGCCAACCCCCCCCTTCCCACCCTCCCATCGGGTGTGCGATGTGCGTGATGTCACCAGATCCGTCTCCCGGTTTACCTTGACGCGCTTCGTGTTCCGCTGTGATTGCGCTGTTATGGGTAAACAGTGCAGAGACATCTCTCAGGACGCGCACGCACGCACACACGCACACACACACACACAGATCCTGTTGTGTCCACCTGTCACAGGTGACGTCATGTGTGACTCAGGCAAATGTGTGTGTGTGTGTGTGCGTGCGTGCTTTGCTTGCTCGTACTGGCTGTGGGATGTTTGCATAGTCAGCACACCTTGGCGACAAGGTAAACTTTCCACTGCGCTCACAGAAGAAGAAAAAGACGTCCACGTCACGCTCGAGTAGCCAGGGAATGGCCAACGTGTTCGGGCAACTCCGATAATGAGGCGCAGAGACCAATGGCGTGGTCAGAACGCAGCCCACGCCTGCCCTAGGCTTAAGCACTATGACGACACACACAGTGGAAATAGCAGAGGCTTCAGCGCCTGTTCTTGGTTCTGCTCTCACAACAATGCCTTAGCCTTCGCAATGCGTTTCCAATGCGTTTTTAGTACGGCTCCCTCAGAAGCTCCGCCCTCCCACACTGGCATTGCCATGGCTGAGACAGTTGTGTGGTTTGCACCATTTTGTGTTCCTGTTCACAGAGCCAGGGCTGTGTGCAGTAGAAACACCTGATTATGTTATAAAACGTGCATGCAGAACTGACGGCCATAGCGCACTATGACGAGATATTCGGTTATAATCACGGACTCCATTTAACGGATGGAAGTAGTGAGTTTATGTTTGTTGTGGGCCATAAGTTAAAGTGTCACACAGACACACGGGGGGGTGGTTTAACTCTGTCAGTGATCGCTACAGACACAGACAGATGATATTGTCTCAGACAATGCTCCACCTGCCATAAAAGAAAAATATTTTTATATTTTTTATTTAACAAAATATGCATGAGTATTCAATTCCATTTGTAATGTTCTATTGTACGAAATAGCACTGTGAGGTACTCATGTATGCTCGGCTGAAAAACTGTAAAACTTCACTCATGAAAGTTTTGGCCTCTGCTCGGGTAACACAGACAGAAGTAGCTATCAAGCCAACATGTCCAGCGACATGCCGTTTTTTACGCCCCATTCTGTATAAACACCACATTATGTAGCCTACAGTAACGGACAAAATACCTCAGCAATTGGTATTCACAGACACAAGCAATGTTGCAGTAACCTGACATGCCAGATGGATTCCATGGATGGAAGTCCATCTGGGGAGCTGTCCATTAAAACGGTTTGAAAAGGGCAGGCACTCTCAAAAAAGTTATTTTTTTAAGATTTTGTTTTCACTGTCATCACACACCTGTAGCTATCAGTACTTATTAGTACTTAGTATCGATTATTATTAACAATAATAAAAATAAAAATAATAATCTTTATTTTTATAGCACTTTTCATACATAATTGCAGATCAAAGTGCTTTACAGAGAGGAGATACATGCACAGTTGTGCTTCCCGTAAACAAATACAGAAATACAAAATATAGAGATGCCACATTATTAAAAATGGTTGAGTGGAGCAGATTAAAAAATAAATAAAAGAACATTTAAAACGGATGCATAAAGGAAAGGAAATTATACTGAAATTACATACGTTAAAGCTGCACTACCTAATATTTCCACAGCTCTAAAAAATTAAAAAGGACTTATCGTATCACTGTTAGCCTACTTCTCCAGGCCGCGAGTAGCCTATTCTATTGTGTTTCTGAAGCATTGCAGTAGCCTAGCCTATCTGAAATAGTAGCATACTATTTCAAACTCTGTAGTATACTCTGTATAAACAGATATAGAAAAAAGATAGTGTTTCTGATTAGTCCAGGTATCCACTCTCGATGTCCAGCCGTTTACAGTCTTGCCGGCTTCGGATCAGTGAGAGTATAACGCGCTGGCCTGGTGCTGGCCCAGCGCTGGCCGGCAGCCCACCAGCGTGTTGCATCCATATGTTACTCCAGGCCCTAGCGGTCGGAAGATTAGTCCACAACAAGTCTCGGTGCCCTCTCAGATCCACATTTCAAAATCTGTCCGAAACTTTCTGAAAAGGATTTCTGAAAAGGATTTCAGAATAAAACAGTTATCACAAAGCGAGAAACATATCTGCTAAGATGTGCAACAGTATAGAGAATCTCGATCTACTCATCAACCAATTGCTCAATTACAATGCATTTTGACGTGTGATATACTGTTTCATAGAGTTTTTCATTTGAGCTCGAAGTTAGCAAGAATGACTGACCATACCATTAAGGACCAGGAAGGCTATAGACCTACTTCTGCGGACACGAACAAACTGTTCGGACTGTTCAAGCTCAGCAGAAGTAACCCGTGAGCTTTGAGACAGCCTTAAACCCTCACGGATTTAGTGGGAACATGCATCAAAGTTCGTGAGTCTGTGAGGGTGGACATTGAGTTTGACCCTGGACTTCACTGGCTTCCCTAAAGGAGAGCTGAACTCGGACACACCTCGGCCCTGCCCAGGACTAGTTAATGGTAGGCCTGTTGTTAACCTGAGCAACAGGGCTCCATCTGTGCTGCTCTTACTAATGTGTTCATCGGGGTGCGCTGAAGCCTCTAAATATAGCCCCCCTTCTGAATTGCACCTAAATGACTCAGATGTTCAATGAGCGTGAACAAGTGACTTAGCCCTCGCCACTCTCTGTGCAGCAAACACGCACACACATCCAGACTCACTTCTTCCACCTCAACCCTTCAACTACTATAGTAAGAGGAAGGAGGTTTGTATTGGGGGGGGGGGGGGGGGGGGGGGCGGGCGGG
>JAODUK010075189.1:0-16002 GCA_027564635.1 Typhlichthys eigenmanni | reverse complement strand
GACTCCCGATGTTTGTTTGTGATTGGAGGGTTGGGATGATGAGTGTAACATGAGTGGTGGTATTACTTTTTTTTTTTTTTTTTTAATGCATTGTTTTTACTCATTGTGTATTGTTTTTACTGACGTTGTAGTGTGAAGCACTTGTGTTACATGAATTTGTATGAAAAGTGCTATATAAATAGAGATTGATTGATTGATTGATTGAATATTAATAATAATAATAATAATAATAATAATAATACATTTAATTTCAGGACATCTTATATACACATACACATACATAGGCAAATATAAAGATCAATATAAAACATTTTGTTAAGATATACACTATAGTATTGGACATAGGAATGTACATTTTAGAAACAATATACAATTAAATCTAAAAGATTTGGTAAGTATATACAAAATTAATTAATAATCCATGCTTATTGGCAGGGTAGTTTAAACCCTCATATTTTAACTGTGTGTGTTTCCACATGTTGGATGTGTGTTACATGTATAATAGCTGAACATTTACAGTATATTCTATTGTGCAATTTGTTGTCAAAACGTTTGACATAAAAGAGGATTCATAAGACCTGGAAAAAATAACTGTAAGTCTCACTGCCTCTCTCTCGCTCTCTCTCACACACACACATACGCACATGCACATGCACGCTCACACTCGCACATGCACGTATGGTACCATCACAACCCTACCTGTGATGCGCAGATGCTTGGAGATGGCGTCGTCCAGGATTTTGCCCCTCCTGCTCTCTCCCCCCCCCCCCAGCAGGAGCATCAGATCAATAGAGAGAATCTGTGAGCGGTGCGTTTACAGTGGGAGATGCAGGTGTCTTTGTTTCCAGGTTAGCAGAGGTGCCTCCCTTCACATTTAATTAGACGCCCAGTCTAAATGAGCGCACGTGTGTGTGTGTGTGTGTGTGTGTAAATTCCATGTTGTGGCGGAACAGCGTAGCTTTTGATTGAGGTCTTTGTTGTTTGTGTGCCAAGCTGTGGGACTCCAATCTACTTCTTGGACAAAGTGTCCATTCCAACCTACTGGAATGGAGACTTGTGTTCGTGTTCATTTCCAGATTTACAAAATAAGGTTTTATGTCTGCTCTATAGCTGTATCAGAAATCAGCCTGTGTATATTTTGTGTGTGTGTGCATGCCTGCGTCTATGCCTGTGTTTGTGTGCGTGTGTGTGTGTGTGCGCGCGCGCACGCACACACATGTGCGCCTGTTGTCAATGACAGGAATCTTTGACAGGAACTTTATGCATTCATCCCAAATCCGATCACACGCATACACACACACGCACACACACACACACCACAATCCCTGTTTGTGTGTGTGTGTCTCGTCAATGACAACAGCAGACAAAGTGTGCTCCGCATTTGGCATTGGGAAGGTGTGTATGTGTGTGTGTGTGGGGGGGGGCACTCTAAAGGGGCCTGTTTGTTCCCTGGGGGCATAGGATCCCCAACCCACCCCTGTGGTGCTCCTGGCACCACCCGGGGTGGGTTGGGAGTACTATGGCACTGCTCTGTGCACGTGAACCCCCTCCTCATCCCCATCCCGCATCCCGTACCTGCCTGAGGGGACAAGGGTGTCATGGCGATGACTTCACCCCTGCTCAAAGGTAGGTAGACTACACACACACACACAAACACACAGAGGAAGACACCTATGTTGACACAACTCTGATTTATGGGATCTGCAGATTAGACAACATGGCCTACACACACACACGCACACACACACGCACACACACACACACTTCAGATTTTGACAAAGTATTTTATTCCTCCGCTGTGTGATGGCTGCCAGAAAGTTGGTTGTTGTTGTGGCATAGGTGCATTGTTTACTGTAATTTACTTTATTTACCTCTTGGAGGAATATGGCATTGTTATTGTCATCTAGATCTAGATAACGGTTTCCATTCAATTTAATAATTACTGTAATTAATAAAATGTACTGTATGATACTTTAATATTCCTCTATAAAAGCAATGGAGGTGTTTTTCATATTGTGCTAAGAAAATACTAACTTCTGATAATAATAATTGGTACCATAAATAACAGCATTACTGTATAATATGGAAATTATATTTAACTGGAGAACTGTGATTTTCATTTGATCATCAATAGTTTTATAGAGTTGCATTTGCTTGTAACACACACGTGTGTGTGTGCCTGCACATTTTTCATGCCAGTGGAGGGCAGAATTACATTTCATAAATGAGATGCAGAAAACCTTGATTAGAAGCAGGAGCAGAAAAAGAGAGAAGAGGAGAGGAGAGGAGGGTACATTTTCACAAAAAGAAAGTGAGGGAGGGTGCAAATGGGCCTGTTTTCTTTCACTCTCTCTCCCTCTCTCTCTTTCCCACCTCTTTCTCTCTGTCATTTTTCCTGTCTATATACCGTGGATGACGTGTTGCCTTATACAACAAGGGTAATGTAGTTTTAGATGAAGTGTAGTCTTTTGCAGACGGTATGTCTCTCTGTCTGGCCAATGACCTCTCATAGAACTACATTCCCCACAATATCGCCGTGCAATATTAACAGGAAATTTACAAAAATTACGAACAGAATGACGTTCTGAGAACTTCTATTAATGGAATATCTTTATTAAGAGTTTTTGGGTCACAGCTCTAGAACTAAATGCACGGTTTGTTCCAAAACTGATTTATAAAGAGATGGAGATTAGTTAATTGAAATTTGTTTGTATTATATACAGTATATATATATAGTGATGGGCCTACGGGTTGGGTCAAACTGCTGCAAAGCAACGTTCCAACCAAATAATAGGATTCTTCGATCCTCGCGCTCTCAAACACACACACGCACATTATACACATGCACTAGCGACGGTGCAGATCCTCTCATGACTTTTAAGACTTAAGCTTGAGCTTCAGATTCAGAAATGCTTGGGAAAATGTAGCTTCTGTGGATACCGCACTACTTCAATTAAAGAGCTTCGCTACTGAAAAGCTATTTGATTCAGAAAACAGCGCCGCTACCGCCACGCTACTCAGAAATGTAGTTTAACTACTGCCCAACACTGGTAGCATATACGCAGACGCGCTATACAATTGTGTATTATGCTAGCGTAGCATTGCTAACAGATAAACAAATTAAATAGGTATTTAGCAAGGTCGTAGCCTACCTGTCTCCAGAGACATATATATATATATATATATATATATATATATATATATATATATTGTACCAGTGTGACCAGTGATCTATGCTTACCTGCTGGTTACCACTTTTCCAGTTGACCACCTCACTCAATCACACACACGCGCACGCACACACGCACACACACTGGATAATCTCAAATCAAAATGGCGGCGGATCAGTGGAGTTCTGTGGTAGCAAATGGAATATTCCAGGCACATTATGAGGGGCGTGTCAGTTTGGGCAGCGGTGAGAGAGGTGTACTGGTACAGTAGAGTGCATAGGGCCACATGGCACATGGTCTCATTTAGGGGCCGTGCATAAAACGACCACGTGGAATCTAAACAGCTACAGCACATTGTGCATATTAAAATACATATACATATAGAGTGCCATCTATATATACACACTTTATATATTATTTTTGTTAAAAAAAAAAAAACGACTACTGGCTAATATGAAAACATATATAAACCAATTCAAGCGAAATCATAGGGTTTATAAACGGAACCATCTCTTTAACAATTAAAACACATTCCAGCTTATTATATGTTGCCTTTATCTTCACGGTTAGAATATGCAATTACTCCGTAATAAAGGTGTCCATTATGGAGAGATGTGACCCTTGTATGGACATTGCTGCTATACAGATTAATTAAAAAGCAACTAATTAAAATAAAGGGGGTGGATTGTTTGAGATGGGGTTTCATACTGCAGCGCTTACTGACAAATGGTGTAATATCTGCTCCTCTTACCTGTCACAGGGAAATGGATGAGCTTGTTTTGTCTTAATATGGCAGCGTGTTTAAAGACAATGCCATCTGTCAAGTGGCATCTTATGGAACTGTGAAGCAACCAATCAAAACTGCCACGTTCTATGACATCAGCTAAACCGGAGGCAATCATTCACACAGTACTGTAAAGGAAACCTTGCTTTGTAAAGAAAAAAAAAAGGCACATTAACATTGACGGCAATATGTAGACTACACGAAGAGTTAAACAATTAGTAGCAGCATCAGTAGTCAGCATGGATGCCTGTATGCAGTCGGCAGTGTGAGCTCATTAGCGATGCGTTGAGCACACGCAGACCCAGACTCCTTCAGAGGCAAAGCTGGGATGCTTCTGCTCCAAGGAACCAAGGAAGTGGGCGGGGAAACTAAAATACCAAGATAAATAACAAGACTGATGACAGGTGCATTGTGGGAAGTGGTGTAGCAGAGGCACTGCACGGCAGCATCATGCAAAGGGTTTGACCATAGGCCATTTACTGTACTTGAGGAACACAAGTTTATTCCCCTCTTCGGACTGACACCCACCCACAGTGAGCTTGCTATTTCACCTGCAATGCTAACGTTTATTTAGCATCAAATGGGAACAGTTGTATGGTGTCGTACATACAGTACCTCTAGCACAAAGAGGGACAATGAGAAATGAAAGTTTTGCTTCTCAATTTCATTAAAGCGTGTGTGTGTGTGTGTGTGTGTGTGTGTGTGTGTGTGTGTGTGTGTGTGTGTGTGTGTTTTACAAACCAAAGCAATGTTGTAACACAGGTTTCACCCACAAGGGGGGTCTCTAGGCTCTGATGAGCATCCCTTAAACAGTAATAATGGCATTCATGTGAGTCCCACCGACCTCAAAATGTGTGTTTCCCGGGAGGGAGAGAAAACACACACACACACACACACACACACACACACAAGCCGCCCTTCTCGGCACACTGACAAAACAAGGTTTGAAGTAGAGGGAACGGCGGAGCGAGCGTGGAGCACGTGCATGCTTGTGCGTGTGTGAAGCTCTCTGAGGTCTGTTCTTCTGCGCCATGACAACACTAGACGCTGCCTTGAAGGGGAGACAGTAGTGAGCTTCAGACAAACAGCAAGACAACAGGCGGAATGGAGCAGCACTGGGATGGATACAAGACGCCCCCCCCCTCCCCTCTCCCATCCCCCCTCCCTTAAAAAAAAAAAAACATTTTAAAAGCCACCAACCTTTTCATCAGTGCCAGCGTCATCAGCGAGGGGAGCCAGCGGGCCTCACAAGTGACATCTCTCCTCTGACGGCGATAAGAGGGGGAGGAGAAAGTTCTGGTGACAGTGAGGGGGGGGGGGGGTAGAACGGGAGATGAGACGTGCCCTCGATGTGCCGCTGTACTTCCTCCTTTGTTTACAGGCTGTAATCGTTAAGGTAGGTGCGTGTGTGTGTACACATGCATGTGTGTGTGTGCGTGTGTGTGTGTGCGCGCGTGGGTGCAACCTCAGCCTCAGCGTCAACCATTTCATTTGAACTTTCTCTCTCTCTCTCTCTGTCTCTCTCTCTCTCTCTCTCTCTCTCTCTCTGTCTCTCTCTCTCTGTCTCTCTCCCTGAGCGATGGTGGCAGGTCTATCGCCCCCCCGCCCCCCCCTCCTCCCCCGCCCCACCACCACCTTCCTGTTTCCTGTGCTCCCCCCCACACTCTTTCCCACACACACACACTCTCTCTCTCTCTCTCTCTCTCTCTCTGTCTCCCCTCGTAGTGCTGGAGGTTTGGAGATCTGGGCCTGCTGTGTGTGTGTGTGTGTGTGTGTGTGCCGGGCGGGATCGGGTAGGGTGGTGGTGGGGTGGGGAGCATTTGTTGACAACTGCTAACCAGAATGGCAGCTGCAGATGACAGTTAGCGCAGGTACGGTATCTCTCTCCCTCATCTCCAGGAGGAAGCCGTCCCTCGCTCGCTGTGTGTGTGTGGGGGGGGGGGGGTGTTAAAGTGCTAAAGGGTACACTATAGAAGGATGCCGTCCCTCGCTCGCTTCAGGTTGTGAGTGTGTGTGTGTGTGTGTGCGCGCGCGTGCGTGTGTGTGTGGGTGTGTGGGGGGGTGTTAAAGTGCTACAGGGTACACTACAGGTGGAGGCCGTCTCTGCACTGAGGGAGCCAACAATGACTTTGGGTGTTTGCTGGGTGGAGAAGTAACATTTAAGTGAATGTTGCTGCTACTGAGGTTGAGTGTGAATGTAATTGAGTGAGGCACAATTAATAAAGAAGACTATTTGTTTGTTATAATATATGCTATTTGCTTTAAAAATGTATGTAATTCAATTTAATATTCCCAATGATTATGGTAAAAGTAATAATAATAATAATAATAATAATAATGTATAATTTATAATAATAATAATATGGAAAATGCACTAATCCACTAATCAGATATATCCACAAATATATAAATATACAGAATATAGAGTATATACTCTATATACTGTATATATATATATATATATATATATATATATATATATTGTATATTTATATATTTGTTGATATATCTGATTAGTGGATAGTCTGCATTTTCCTTTTGCAATACCTACTTTATTTACCATGTAATGTATTTATGCCACGCATCAGAATTAACAGCATGTGTACTAACTACATTAGCTTAAGGGTATAAGGTGGGCTAACTACATTATCTTAAGGATATAAGCTCCAAACCACATTAGCTTAAGGGTATAAGGTGGGCTAACTACCTATGTTTATGGGTATAAGCTCCTAACTACATTTGCTTCGGGGTATAAGGCGGGCTAACCTGCAATATGCCTATAGAACGGGCACCACAACTCTCAGATAGATCTTCAGCGTACTTGTAGCAGAGATGTAGGACAAGTGAGAGTCAGCACAATGAAGTGACTGTTTGATGAGTGTCATAACGCAAAGACAACACAGGCAACAGAGACGGCGTCTGAGAGAAAACGGTCGCACGCGCGGCGGAAGACACCAATTACGGCATCAGGCCGCTTGCCGGGACGGCTCCGTATTTAACATCAGAGCCTGTGTCAGACGCCGTACACAACTGCTCGCTGCCTGGAGCTCAGGGGCCTGTCTGCTCACGTGCACTAACATACGAGGGTCCCCGATGCCCACCATTATTTATCACTTGTGGATTCTTCCTTAAAATAAATTGTCATAACTTGTGAATAATGAGGGCATTAAATACATGCAGATCATTTAAAAACAAAAAGAAAATGTAATGTCAATAAAAACACCAAAAATAAATAGAAATAACAATAAAAATAATATTATTAATTATGCTACATTTTCTATATTTAAGAATATTATATACAAGATATTATTTTCAGTATCTGTGTACAATATAACAAAACAAAACACTATTGTCACACAAACAACATGAAACATACATGCATGTTTAGACGAGTATGTGTGCGCACGCCCACACACATATACACACGCGCAGAATTCTGTTTTATCACTCTCTTATGTCTTGTGTTATGTCTGCATGTCATTGATTTAATGACTGTGCATGTGCATAATTTATACCCCATATTAACAGTTCTAAATATATCAACAAATCTTAAAAGTATAATTATTTTCAGGCATTTTTACATAAAAAACAACAACAAAATATTTGTTGAAAAATGTATTAACATATATAACAATATTGCTTCATACTAGAAAACATACTTATACAGTCTAAATGATTTACATCAACGCTTAGAAGTCTAATTACAGTATTTACATTACATTTCATCTTCTCAATGATCGTTCATGTAAATTTGTGTAAATTAATTTATAGCAACGCACAAACGGGCCTAACAAATTCTTTATTTTTTACACTCAACATGTTAGCTTACACTTATTTTCTTTAAAAAGCTAAATATGGTTTAACAGCTATATTTTTTATTAGAATGCAGAGTTGAAAACAGTGTTGTCTATCATGGGGATACTTTCCTCCACATGGGAATGCACACTTTAACATTCTCAGAATGATCACACGGGGAAAGAAACTGCTTTTGGTAATTCTGAAATGATTTGACATTGACTCGTGCCACTGGCATAATATGCACATTTAAAAAAAAAAGCTATTATGATCTTACAATGTGAGTACAAGTGCATATACATATATATAGTTCAGCAGTTCAGCAGTAGTAGCTGCACACACGCACACGCACGCACACACACACACACACACACACACACACACACACACACACAAGACAACCTGCCTCCTCAAAAATACAGCGTTTTATCCCAGACAGTGCCAAGATAAGCCACTGAGCAAAGTTCCAGACCCTCATATGTCATTTTCCTTCTCAAACTAACACTCCTTCACACGGTGGGGAACTTTTTTAGCATGAGCAGAGAGACAGAGACCGCGGAGAGAGGAAGAGATATAGAGAAAGAGAGAGTGAGAGAAGAAGGGTGAGAGAGAGAGAGAAAGAGAGATGAAGAGAGAGAGATATCTCCACTGAGGCGTCGCCTTATCCTGTCAATCACCGAGCCCTCCCCGACAGTGTGGTGTCGCGGCAAGGAGCAGCTTGGCAGAGAGGCAGGCCGATGATGAGAAAAGCGCTCGCTGCTTAGCAGGGTTCCCTCCTCATCAAGCGCGGAACAAAGGGGGGTGCCTCGCCTGCCCGGATGCGCTAAATACAGCCTGCATACGCGCCCCCAGCCCGCTCCGTTAGCGCACGCTGCTTTTACATCCAACCCCCCTTCCCACCTAACCCCCGCCAACGAGTAAACACAAATAGAAGCGTGGGTATCTGCGCTCGCTGGTTATGTGCGCGGAGGCAAGTTTCCGTGCATTCGCGGTCAATGGAAGTGCCTCGGAGTTGCGCTGTGCTCACAGAGTCACAGAGACACACAGACAGGCAGCGCACCAGTGTTGTGCCACAACGTCATATTTTACAATGACACTTACATCATATTTGGGACACACAGATGTCTGTGGATACGTCCGTGGGGGGTGGGGGGTGGAAGTGGGGTGGCTCGCCACGTTTAAAAACAAAACACTCGGCTGCATTTTATACAGCCGTTTCTTAACCTTCCTGCCATCCAAAGCGCTTCATATTACATCCTCACATTCACCCATTCACACACACAGTCAGAAACCTGACCACAAAGAGCAGTTAGGGTTAGGTGCCTTGCTCAAGGACACCACGATATCCACTGCGCCACTGTTGTATGTATGCCAAGAGAAGGCCCGTACAGTGTACAGCATAGTGACAAGCTGACAGCTAAATCACCTGCTTTGCCTAAATGCATCACACGTCACACAGTGAAAGGCAGTTAAAGGTAAAGTCAGCTACCTGTAAGCTAATACACTTTTTGTCAAATTCACAAAATTTCTCCTCACATTTCGCTATCTTACCGTTCTCTGTGCGTGTTGAAAAAAGAATCTGGTACTTTTACACAGCCCCGGCACCGTAAGTAACAGCATAATCAAAGCCGCAGTATACATGCGCTTCGATGTGTGGAGCGGCGCCGTGGACGAGCGGAGGGATATCGTTAGCAAGCATTCTTGAAATGACAATGACGTAAAGCACACGCATAGAACTGGTTGATCGCCTCGGATCCCTTATGAAATGCCTGAGCAGCAGGTAGAGATTGACTGATTCACTCAATCACTTTGATTGGTTGATTGATTCATTGATTATTGATTGATGAGTGGATCCTCTGCTACTTCCTTAACTGGCACACATTTACGCATTTACTGTGCACACACAGACACACGCGCCTACACACATACGCTCGCGCACACGTGTACACCCACACACGTACATGCACGCACGCCCGCATGCACACACACACACACACAAACACACGCACACACACAATGCCCCGATGTGACTTGTGCCCCCAGACCCTGTTGAGGTCCATTAGCAGGGTTGCTTCGTCTGGCGTGGTGGGTCTGTAGGCTCGCACCCAACTTCACATCTGCTTAATCATCAAAGCACACACACACACACACACACACACACACACGCACACACACACACACGCATACACGCTCACGCACCCACACTGTACACACACACACACACACACTCACGCACACACACAGACACCCCCCTCACACACACACACACGCACCCACACACACACATACACACACACACACACACACACACACAGACACACAGACACCCCCCCCGCCCTCCCCTCCCCACACACATACAAACACACACACCTCCCCTTGTTGGCCTAATTGGCCTGAGAGGCATGTTTAGTGTTTTGGGCATGTCTGCTTTGCTCTGGGCATGAGGGCGCCACCCCCCCCACTGCAAGGCATCACCTCCACTTCAGTCTGGAGACGTGGACACACCGCTGGCGGATGTGAGCGCACGCTTGCCATGCAGCCACGGGTCTGCATTTAGGTGTTGGTTCCCTGTAGCGCTGATAAACAGGTCACGTGACCACGTCAGCTCTACTCAGCTGGGGGTCTTAAGGAGGGGCCCAGGAAGCCTCCATCTCAATTATTTACTTAATATTATGTTAACGAAAAACTAATTTTGGATTACTTATTTTGAAGGTTCTGAAAGAAATACTGACCTGAATTTTCTAAATCCACTTTAAACAAAAAATGTGCTATAGTCGTTTTACTGTCTACAAACAGAATTAAATGGTTAAATGTGACTTTTATATTTGCCATATATTAGTTCATATACTGTAGTTCTTTGGTAGGTACAGTATACTGTATATTGCTGATATTAGCATCTTCATGGTCATTTCTGTTATCATCAAATAGGGCACACAGTGAAATATTATGCATGAAGATAAAGAATTGTGATTAAACTTTTATCAGTTCGCTATAATAAATCTCACTTTTTGGGCTGTGTGAACGTTACATCACCGGGTAACTGAACAGGTTTAATGGTGCATTCTTCGCACAGATGGCATCTAAACTCATTTGTGAGAATCTTGCGTGCCACGTTTATCACAGAGGAAGTTAGTATTTACTTAAAGGGGGTGGGGGGAAAGGGGTTTAGTAAAGAGAAATGAATGGCAAAGTTGGCCAGTGAAACTAGACTAGAGTACCATGAGTAATTGTTATTTATATCTCCTCTCTGGAACTCTGTCAAGGTGTTGGCAAGCTGAAACGCAAAGTGGGCGTTTGCAAATGTCCCTAGTGTCATGTGCATGTGCTCAGTGTCCCGCCTTACAGACGCCAGAACGCCGTGAAGAGTTCATTTGCTAAATGTTACTAATGCATGTTTGGAACACAAGACTACCCTCTCCTCTCTCCACAAACGGCAAAGGATCCATTTAATCAAAATGGCTTCTAAAGGGTGTGAAGAAATAACCTAAAAGGTTCTTTATAGGTGCTGTTTACAGTTGTTGCTAAATGTACACTGCGTGACGATGGATGTCACATTAGAAAACAAGATCCTCACATGAATAGGCAATGTGAACATTGCCAAACCCCCCAAAATACCCCCTTTAAAAGATACCTGGGAGAGCGGAACAGTCATCCACAATGTAAATCAGTCGTCAATCCATCCTGCTCAAGATACCCTCCTTTCCAGCACTCCCATCTCGCTGAGAAACCCATTACTCTCGGGCTCGCGGTAACCCGCGCGCCGAGATGCACAATTAAAACCTTATTTCTGCCGAAGGAAATTAGATTTAATGAACGCCGGGCTAGGCAACAACAGATGGTTCGTCTTATTGGAGACACAAAGATAGACTGGCTGTTTGAACGCCTTTAGATCAAATGCCAGTGGTTATCAATTAGGAGTGGAAGTTGACGGCTGACGACATGAAACGGGGTGTAAATTCAGGTGAGCCTTGCCGGGGGCCCCTCACCTTCGCTGCTGGTAATGAGGGGCCTTCGCAGATGCAGAAAGCAAGATGTTAAGCACATATTGCACAGTAGCAGCTCCCAGGCAGAACTAGTCAAACTGGAGACAGGTGGAAAGGTACCGGTCCATACAGTGGTGTCACACGGTGTCGACAGACTCCATATGCCAAGCAGTGGTAATTGAGGACTCCCCCAACTAATAAAATAATTAAACGGATGGGTCTATATGCGATGTGTATGCATATATCCATCTGTCCTTCCGTCCGCCTATCGCTGAATCTCTGTGTTTTATGACTGCAGCGCGCTTTATGTCAAGATATTATAAATACAATTATTTTGTTATCATTAACTAACATGAATATGGTAAGACAATAGTTGCCTTGGATATATAATATTGTATACACAAAAACATATATAATTTATGATATTACAGTTAATAGCCTTCGCTCTGAAGCAAGTTTTTCTTAAGTGCTAATATACCCCCAACTCTAACAACAGTTTTCTCTCCATTCAATAATCAGTATATTGATCCATCTATTGACCCACCCATCAATGCCAAGTTGCAGGTTTCACACAAATGTATCTATTTATCAATACAGTGAATATCAATCGTCTAACATTTAGCTTTCCTGAAGGTTGTGAACAGATGTGGAGAAAACAACCAATACAGTATATCAAAGACTGACAAGTAGAGATGAAAGTGCCAATGTCAACATGTTAGTTTGCCTGCAGTGGGATACTTTTTTTTTTTTAGATATTTGTAATGCACTTCATGGCGGCATCCTCTTAGCAAGGTGACAAAAATAACCAGTTGTCTACAATGGTGTGAGAATCTCAGCAGCTACAGAGAGACCAGTTCAATTGAAACACAGTGAATGAATTTAGAAAACATCAAGTTTTCCTCTCATTTACTCAGCACCATAAATGTATTCGTAATCATCTAAAAATTAAGGAAATAAGAATAATTAAAATATGTATAATTTTTTGCACTTTCGGGAATGGCTACTTCCGTGCGTCATTCTGCTTCAAAGAAAAAAGATAAATGATGATGCCATTAAAAGTGAACTAATTAAGGAAGGCTTCTTTTAAGAACTCATTAACTGCAACCTCATTTACATAATGATGCATATTAATTAAGTTTTAATGAATCTGAATTTCCACCAAGCCGCTTTTCTTTGGCTGTGGAACAAATTGAACAAATTATTTAAAAGTGTTCTTGAATCTACTTTTCACACCAAAGGGGGAGAGAATGCAATCATTTGTAGAAAATCTTATTTTTTTTCCCACAGTCTGGGCCATCTGTTAATTATTTTTAAATGTAATCATTTACCCTTTGTTTTCAAAACCTCTGAGATTCGTTCACTTCCAAATCAAATCAGGAGGTATGGGGATGGCGGTAAATATTGCAGACGCGTCTAAACGCCTGCAATGAAAAGTCTGAAAATTAAAAGGCCAACAGAGTTTATGCTTCAGACAGCAGAGCAGCGATTGTGTTACGCTGCGCTGCTGTCATGTGGGATGCCACTGAGCGCTTCAATGGACTTGCATATTCAATATCTATGGCGATGGCAGAAGCCATCTTGCTTTTAGGTTTTTGTGTTTCCTGTTCTCACAAACAGGAGTTTGGTTTCTGTCACGGCTGAGGCCCGGTGTAAAAGACTAGCTAGCAATGCAGCTGATAACAGATGCTGTATGGGATGATTCGTCATATATATGGTCGTTGATACATAAACGCTGGTCCATAATATTATAATAAAATAAGCATTTTATATCTATAAAGAATGTTTTTGTTAATCTTGGATAATCTAATGGATGTTTTTTATGACTCACTACATTTCTTTGCAGTGATCAATGTCTGATTTTATTTACAGTTTACAGTATTCAGTACTTTAATGATACTGATTTACACACATCTTAAAAGCATATTCATTCCTCAGTAAAGTTTTAAAAAATGATTTAAAATATTTTTCTCATATCTTATAATTAATTAAATTGCTCCTAAATTGTATTTTCCAGCGTCTGTTGTTTTGATTCCATCCTGAGCTACAGAGCTCAGTAAGAACTATCACCAGTGCTGTAAAGCGAGCAGCTGGCGCTATTTCTACTGCTTATCTGATGTGCTTCAGACATAAAATAAAGAAAAAACACAATTCCAGCCATGTTTATTTGTATTTTTCAGACACACACACACAGACACCTGTTCTTGCAGGTGAACTAGAGAGGGAATGACCTCTAGGGACCAACAGGGGGCACTATGGTATCTCAACAGACAGATGCGGCTTAACAGGGAGTCGCAGGAGAGTGCATGTCCACGTGACACAAACAACAGCTAGCGTCTTTCAGCGCACTACAGCTAGCTTAACAACATGCTGGCTAACATCCCTCAGCGCACTACAGCTATCTTAATAGTGCGCTGGCTAACATCCCTCAGCGCACTACAGCTATTTTAATAGCGTGTTGGCGAACGTCCCTCAGCGCACAACAGTTAGATTAATGGCGCGCTGGCGAATGTCCCTCAGCGCACTACTGCTAGCTTAACAACATGCTGGCTAACATCCCTCAGCGCACTACAGCTATCATAATAGCGCGCTGCTAACGTCCCTTAGCATCGTTCCCTGTAGGAAGAAACCCCTTCCTCAGTCCCTGGAGTGAGGAAGTCTGAAGTAAGGGCCACTGCTCGGCGGGGGGGCGGGCTCAGCAAGGGAAGGTAAATAAATAAATAAATAAATAAAAAGCTCCCCCCTTCTCCCAAAACACCACCACCTATGTGCAGGCGGCGGTGTTTGGCTAGGGGTACGTCTGACAGCCACTATAGCTACCTCGGGGGAGGTCAAGGGTCGGCGATTCAGACGAGACAAGCTGGCGATGCGGTGTAACCGAAAATGGAAAGCAGATGTTCGTTAATTAGGGGAAATGTGACTGACAAGACTTGCGCGTCGAGGTACACAAGCCCAGCCCGGCGCCGAGCAGCTGTTGTCGCCCCAACTTCATTTTCCCGTCTCGTACACAAAGTCACAGCTCCCCCGTCGAGACGGGCCAGCGACGCTCAACGGCAACAATTATCAAAATAGAATTAGGCTTGATTGAATCCGGAATATTTTCCTCAGAATGTGTTTGAATGTCTCTGTGTGTGTGTGCGTCGTGCCTTTGGCTTTGCTTTTGTTGTTTATTTAAGTTGCTCCTACATTCCACCCCCCCGCTTTCCCGTCTCTCTAAAATCACCCATTCTCAGGATTATAATGCGTGAAAGGAAAAGGAGTCTCCACAATGAATATCTATAGAATAAAAAGAACATGTTTGGAGAATTGGTCGTGTCCCTGGTTTATTTTTTTTATTTTTCTGTCAGATAAAAGAAGCGTTTCAGCTCTGGGAATATTGCAGTATTCAGCTGTTGATAAGTCGAGATCGACGATGAATCGTCATTCACCATCTGCATTTATTGTGGGCTCTGTATCTGTAGAGAGTCAGTTCCTTGTGCTTTTGATATCTGTCAATGTATTCATCTTTACCTCCATCTCCAGGTAAACAAATGTTGGATACAACGGGCTAACTCACCCACGCAAAGGCATTACTGTCACTGTGGCACCACACCAACCACATTGAACAAAACACTGTCAGTATTGTACGGAGCATTCAGTGTTTGGCCTGACTGCTCTGGCTCGCAAGACTCGCAAGAGCTTTTGAATGAAATCTGTGCTCTCTCCTCCTCTTATAAAGTTATCTTCTGTTCCTTTGATTATTTATTTAGAAGGAGGATTCAGAAGGTTGCCAGCGAGCGGCCTTGTGTAGTTTCCTTTTGAGTCAGAGTGAAACATTTAAGACAATGGCTGTGACACACACACACACACACACACACACACACACACACACACACCTCTGGTCAACATTATAACCCTGTGAAACTGATGAATGGCAAGACATTAGGCCCGTTCAAACAACAGATGTTAATTCACTCTACTTGTGCATTACCGCATCAATTTGTGTCAGGCGGCGGAATATGAATGACACAGATTATGTCAGATTTTGGGCCTCCCTGGGCAGCACTTAACATCCTAGGGGCCCCCCAAAGTAGCTTCTTGGCTTGTGTGTGTGTGTGTGTGTGTGTGTTGTTTGTGTGTTACTAGTGTGTTGTATTGTATGTACAGTATGTATGTATGTATGTATGTATGGAGAGAGAGAGAGAGAGAGAGAGAGAGAGAGAGAGAGAGAGAGAGAGAGAGATAGAAGATATATTGTGACCCGGGACAGAGATTCTAAAGGGCTCGAAAGAAC
>JAODUK010075188.1:0-39941 GCA_027564635.1 Typhlichthys eigenmanni | reverse complement strand
CACACACACACACACACACACACACACACAGTGCACAGTTCCGCAATGACGACACAGGCACGTGGTCAGAACATTCTAGAAACCAGAGTTTGGGCTCTTGACTTTGGCCTGCACACACAGTGACCCCACGCCAAGACAAACACACACTCCAATCATACGAGATGAGATTGCCCAGACTGTGGAGATATTAACAAACATTCAAATCACCTCACACGGGATAGCAAGCCCAAATAAGGTCAATTATTTATTTTTTACTTTCCTTCTTATAACACAAATACCAAGTTAGCCAAAACCCAGCTACGGTCATTCCACCCAATGCAATGCCAGTGCCTGTCAGATGGGTATTGGTGTTGTCCATCACTCGCTGGGATGTTACAGTATGTTATGGGAGCAAGCCCAGGCCCTACTGTACATGACAGAAGCAAACCTTGCTGTAGGTTTGATTTCCCCCAAACCAATGACACAGAATAAATATGTAAATGCATAACATATGCACAGGATAAAGAATAAAGATAGCTAACCAGACAGATTTTATACTTTGCCGTACGCAAGCCCAGACCAAGAACCCCACAAGGAATATTATATCAAGGAGAGTTTTAATCCTATCAGTCTGCAATGCAGCATTTTTTGAATTTCAAAATAGGAAAAAGAGGTTTTGCATGGGCACTACTTAAGTAATAACACAACATGCCCAAATAGGTTTTATGCTGTTAAATTTAATTTACGTTATAGATCAAGATAGAGAACAAGACAGATGCAATCTTCATAGTGCCAATCCTGATTCTCAAGAACTAGTGTCTTATGAAATACATTAAGTATTTGAGATTCACACACGTGCACGTGCACACACACACATACACACACACACACAGAAATGCACACGCACACACACTGCAGTGTGACTTAATTTGTTTTAAAGTCATTAAATTTGAGCACTTTATACTAGTCCAAGATACAGTCTATGGACTCACAATAGTAGTAGTTTGGATGACTTCCTTCAACACCTACAATGCAGCTTGTTTAACTAAGATGCCTGTTGCTACTCAGGGCTGGCAAGGCGGTGACATTTTAAGTATTTAGGGTACATTTGTTGGATGGTATACAACAAATACACACAGAGACTCACTAAAATGCATTATGGAAAGATACTGTAAATACATTTCAGTGGATAGCACTGTGGCCTCACAGCGAGAAGGTCCTGGGTTCGAACCTTTCCGTGTGGAGTTTGCGTGTTCTCCCCGTGTCTGTGTGGGTTTCCTCTGGGTGCTCCGGTTTCCCCCACTATCTAAAAACATGTTAGGTTCACCCTCCAGCCAGTGTCATGTGACCAGTGACACTGGCTCCAACCTGGAGGCGGTCCCCGGGCGCTGCACAGCGGCTGCCCACTGCTCCCTTGAGGGACGGGTTAAATGCAGAGGATGAACTTTGCAACATGTATGTGTTTGTGCCAATACAAGCACCTTTGTGTCATATGGCTCTATTGTGGCTTTACTGTGTTTCGGACAGACCATTTTCACCACATGCTTTAAGGCTGGCTGCTAACCCAGCTACTGTGTGTTGCTTAGCAACAGTGACGTACTCTTTCACCAATGCGGCAAGTACAGGCTGACCTGACTGTTCACCTACTGATGGAAGCCTGGCACATTTAAAACTCACGTAGGTTTGACTAACCCACTATGAACAGCTGGCAAGATTAGATCATTTATTTTAATCAAATAATTGATATAGAAAAAATCTGTTAATAAAACATGGCTGCATTTATTTTCCAATGACGTTTACGGTTGATTTTGTATACAATGTTTATACTGTAAGTAGTATGTAGTATGCGCTCAACAAAAATAATCGTTGCATGAAAGAAATAATTAATTGCACGAGACTTTTATATTTTCCAAGTTATGCATTTTTTATGCTGAGTTAGATGGTGAAATAGGCCTCTAGTGAGATATTACTTGGCTAAGGCATCTAAGTGCTGATGACTAATCCTAACCCTAACCCTAGGCAAACATGTTTCAGTGTCAAATCAAACTGCTGATTGTACTGGTTGTACTGTATGACATGAAAAATATAATGACAATGCAGCCTATTACCTTAAACAGACATTGAAGTGAGCTGGGCCAAGGGTTTTGTATATGAAAATATACATGTTTTGGCTTTTAAACAGCAGTTTGACAAAGTAAAGGAAAGAACGTTTGTGTTTAGTATATGCAAAAATGGGCTCTTTGCTTGGGTTAGATTGGAACACATTTGTTTTTACATCCTTGTTACATTTTAAGTAACAAATGTCCATGATGCTAGCAAATTGCAGCGGAGCGAATTCAGAACATTCCTGTGCTCCTCTTAAATTTTTTCCAGATAATATAAGTTGGCAACGGCCATTTCTTTTACAGTGTTTGGAAGTGGTACTAAAGTCACACAACTGACCATGTCGTGCGATAACACGGACATACTGTAACACCATTTTGTGGTTGGACCTCACTGGCTGCATAGTAGCATTTCACTACTCATTTATTATGCATTGAAATGGAGCTACTGTGTCTACCACACACACCAAAACCTCCAACCGTTCAGAAGAATGTAAACCACTAAAGAAATGGTAGAAAAAGAAGAAGGCATGATGATGTCATAATATGACAGATGGCTGATCCAAAATGGATGGAGTACGGGTAAATGAAATGTCAACCACCAAACGAAATCCAAGAATCACGATGCAGACGAAATCGAGAGCATGGGAAGGGGGGGGAGGCGAGCGAGCTTTTAAATAAATGACCAGTCACCAAGCACAGGCAGACAGGCAGACCACCAGGAACGACATTTAACGATTAAAAATTAAAAGGTAAACACGGGCGGGGGAGGAAGAGGGTAAGGGGGGTGTTGGCAGGAGAAAGGCCCGGTGGACATATTGATTTGATGCAGACGCCATCCCTTACTTCGGCTGGGGGAGTTCCACAGCGTGGCGGACGACTTGGACAGCCTGTTGTTAAGGACAGGGTCCGTCTGCCGCGGCAAGTTGACCGTGGAGGCCGAGCATCTGCCTGCACCGGAGAGAACGCAACAGACAACAGACTGTTCACAAGGCCCCCCAGTAGCACCCCCCACCTGCCCGCCCGCCCGCCCGGGCAGGCAGGTGGGGGCAGGGTTTAGCCTTGGTCCGCTCCACCGGCCAGAGAGAAAAGAAAGAGCGGTTGGGGGGACTCTGGGACCTCAAACTCACCTGTCTCTCTGGAGACAAATAGATCTCCTTTTAAAAGGGAGTTTACGCTAAATTCCAACGGAGGGAGGTGAGGGCCATTTAAAGGAATGACAGGGATAGGGGGGTGGGGGGGGGGAGGTACTATATCTTTAGAAAACACAGCCAGAGTACATATTTCTTCCTCCGGTAAAACGTATGGTAAATTTTGATTAAACCAGCTGTTTCTCACACACACACACACACACAAGCAGATATTCAATCTCATTCACACTTTGGAGACGAGAAGTGACTCACAAGGTCACGCTGTCAAAAGGGGAAGCCTGTCACACTGTTTTGTTTTTTTAAAGACGGCTTACAATCGGATCCTCAAAGCGGCCAGAAAGTCTCAAGGCCTTGCTGATCACACTATTGATCTAATGAAACAAGTCTGTGACAAATGCCTCGTTGTAGCCTGCTGCCTATAAAACCTTTAGCTAAGGCATGTTGGAAGGAAACATCATCTGCTTCATGGTGTCCTACCCTCACAGAAATTAATCCATACATAGTAGCTCAGCCATTTCCGTGAATTGCATCACTCGATGAGTCGCAGAAGGGGCAGTTTTCTCCGCAAGCAGAAGTACGGTTACTGTAGGCAGTTGAACACATCCACGTGTCCGTCGCATTGGCTTAGTTTCTATCTACATTCGGCTGTAACTCACTTTCTCTGCGCGAGGTCTGGTTGAGTCCACCGGCCCAGGACCATCTCTGCTGGCGGATCTCGGCCCACGTCTTCTTTGTTGATCTTTTAATGGCCGCCTCGTATCTCTCCTGTATTGACAGGACAGCGCGCTTAGTACTTATACAATGTTACGTCATTTTGTCTGATTGAGGAAATAACACTTGCACAGTTGTGCCTATTATTGTAATACACTTGCAAATTAATACATACATGTAGTTGTATATAGACGTACACAGTATACATTACAGTAATATACATTTCATATTGGCTAGCTGTGTAAAACAAATAACAAAAGTACAAAACAAATCTGATTCTTGAGATGCGGTGGGATCATGTAGCCACTCTGAATAGTTATTTAAAAGGTGGAGTCCGCACTACTGGAGAAAGCAACACAAAACACACCTCTCCCTTTAAAGACAGGGTCAGTCATGCTGGAGAACACTTGCTAACTTCGAGCTCAAATCAAAACAGTATCCCTTCGCAGCGCCGCATCACACATTGAAACGCATTGCGAAGCTCTCTGGTACTATGGCTTTGTTGTTGTGAGCGGTGTTCGCCACTTTGTTTGTGTTCCTATTTGCAAAGCCAGGGCTGTGTAGAAATACCGGATAATTTCTTCAGCACGCACAGAGAACGGTAAGCTAGCGAAATGCAAAGAGTGTTTCATCTTACAATTAGCTTACAATAGCCGACTATACCTTTAATGCCATAGGGTGCTCCCTCGGATGCTCCACCCCCCCTCAACTGAACATGCATTGCCACGGCTTGGATAGTGTTGTGTGGTGCGGTCTGCACCACTGTTTTTGTTTAGCGGGCCATGAGGAGATATTCCACTGAACTTGACAATAAGTGTATCATCTTACAGTAAGTAATGTACAGTAGTGTACAGCATCTGAATGGCACTGATACGAGAGAAGGCGCTCTTGGGGTTCGTTATGTGATGCAGTACCTTGTTCTTCACTAGTTTCAGCCTCTGTTTTTCTTCGAGCAGGGCCCTGCGCTTCTCTAACTTCAGCCTCTGCTCCTCCAGTTTCCTCCTGCGCTCCTCCAGCTGGCTCTCCCTCAGACGCCGGGCCTTCTCCTCTTTCTCCAGCCACTGGGCCTTCTTCGCCGCTACAGCGCCCCCCGCAGGCCGAAGGGAGAATAGCAAGGGAGAATGACAGGAAACAGGTTACAGTGGCCTCCCAGCAAGTAGTATATCGTCTACGCTGCCCTAGCCTCAGCCTCTTCCCGCCATTAGCATTATATCACAAATGCACCTCTGTGCTGAACGGCTGATACAGAAACCCCTGTAGTCTCAGCCTCTTCCGTCCATTAGCATTACGTCACAAACGCACCTCTGCGCTGAACGTCTGATACATACAGTATACCCTTGTAAGCTGGGCTGACTTTCCGGAAGTGAGGAAATCGATATTCATTGACTGTTAGCATTGTCACTCACAAAGTCTGTATCTGTAATTCTGGTGTGACGATAGTGCAGTGCTTTTTCTAATTTCAGTTGTTACATTTATTTTAAGCAGTAACCGTACCATCTTATCTAACAGATTTACAATACCTGAAATGGTGTTGGTAAGTTTCTCAACAAATTCCTCTGTATAAGTTTAACATGTGACTTTGTCATTGAGTTACGTAGTTGGTCGCTGTGCATGTCAATCAAAATACCTCTACTGTCAAGTAGGCGGATCTTGATGCAGTTAGCCAGCGATGTCTCATATACCTTGCGTAATAAAGGCTAGTTCTGTGAGACTAACCCTACCCTGCTAATTTAGTATTTATTTTAATGATTCATTTAGTTTAAGGATTCATTTTGTATTTCAATTTATTCTATTATATGTATATAATTTTGTGGTATTTTTGCTTTTATCAGGATATGTAGTACCGTAGTATTTGATTTAAACAAAGCCCTGACAATGTCAGCACATTTTCCTGATATTTGCCAATTGTAAAATGACCAATGAGTGATTTGCACTTTTACAAGAGCGCTTTAGATACTTCCCACCACAGAGGAACAAGACAGACGGAAGACGCTAAAGCCTCCATTATCCTCGCTGTGACTTCTGGTAACATCTAACAAACATGCTGCGTTATAACCGCACCCTCCGGGACATGTTCTGTTGCGGCTCATTATAGGCATCAACAGATAAACAGCAGTCAATCCTTTCCAATGAAGCAGGATGCTGCCAGAATGCTGGATGAAACATGCGTTAAAGCAGAGATTCTTCTACCAGGCATTTGACCACGTCGCAAGTGGTTTGCAGCAGGGCAGCCTACAGTTTGCATTATGTTTCATCTCTGCTAATGTGAGCATAGGTGTTGATTTAGATGACATGAGATGTTATGGAAATCTAACAAATTATTATGTTTTTAAGAAAGAATAACATACAGTTACCGTTGCCTATATTTCTGCATTCTGTTGAAGATTATCCAGTAAACAAGCTGGATGGAAAATTGCATAATATTGCATCGGTACATTAAGAATGGAATGAAATAATGAAAGACATAATTAAATCAATTCTATTTTGAGCCATGACCTTGGCTCACTGAACGAATGGCAAATGTTTCACAGCAAGTGCTTTAGACACTGTGGAGGATGTCTCAAGAAAGCCAACCACATCAAGCCGCAACATCATTTGCCTTGAATTAGTCCAGATTATTTACTAAATTCATTGGCGGTTATATTTGTAATTAGAACTGGTCAATATGTTCTACAAGAAACAAACCAAGAGGATTCAAAGCCGTGTCATGGCACAACATCAACAAAACGATTAGCATGATGGTACATGTAGCAATGCATTGAAATGAAGAGCCACAGACAAAAAGCTACATCTGAAGATGCGATGAGCATAAAGCAACTGAAAGGTGAGCAATTCTGAGGCTCATATTGCTGAGAAGCAAACAGCCAAAGTGATTCGGGGAAGGAAGAATGTAAACGACTGTTTAGTCCAGACAAAGATGGGTGGGTTAGAGGCTTGAGAGGCCATGACATGGCTACGTGGATGGGCTGAGGTTTACAGTCTTACCTTGCAGCTGAGTTTGTTGTTCTGAAGCCATGCAACAGGAAACAATGGCAAGAACCACAGGTCAGAGCAGAGCCCATGACAGGTAAAGTTGGGACAGAAAGAGGGATGTCCAAACCATGTTTAAGTGTAACTGCACCCTAACATTTGTTATTTGAGCTGTAAACGAAGTAATAGGGTTGATCTGTGATGAGACGCATCAATGCTGGTGATAATATTGACCAAATTCACGTTTTTATAAAAATTCAAATGTCATGGGGTGAAAACAGAGTGGGTGGAGTCAGGCTCAGCGCTGGGGTGCAGTTACACTTTAAATTTAGATGAACAGAATATAAGATAAAGGACGATGTATATCAAACTGTATTAGTGGGTCTTAGTGGTATGGATCATGCACCACTCATATGCTGTTTTGCGCTACATACAACAATACACTAAACTGTGCTCAGACAGCATGACCCTCACAAGGCGAGGTTCTTATCAGTATATTGCAGGTTTGGCCCCAAATATTTGATTATTCGGGTATTCGTTCGTTGGGTATGTATTCGATTTAAACATTGGGATTCGAGTATTCGTTTTTTCACATTATGCATGCATACTGTCTCCATATAAACCCACATGTTGAAATGTAATTTCCTACCCTACACTGTGTCATCAACACAATTGATTGCAATTGGCTCGGTCTGTAAGAAGAGAGCGGGGCTATTCATTCAATACACACTCTTATTGGCTAATACAGGAGGTACTGTATATGCTATTTGACAGCTATGACTGGCTCAATTGATGTGTCAATCAAAGTGCATGTTTACGTGTGTGCTCAATAAAGCTAGGAATCGAAGATTACTTCTGTTATACTTCGTAATTATAGTTGAGTGTTTTTAATGTTGTTTATTTTTCTGAGAAAGAGTATTCAAATGCTCGTTCGGAAATACCATCAAGTATTCTAAACCTGTAAAATGGTATTTGGGACAGCCCTAGTATATGTTTACGGGCTTACCAATATACTTTGCCCTCTCTTCCCTCCGTTCCTTAGCGAGCTTCTGCCGGTGTTCTGAGCTCATTGCATCTGTGAGTACAAAAAAACAACAAAATTGTTTAATTTATTTGTCAGGCCAGTTTCATACCAGGTTTCATCTACTTGGGTGAGGAGGTGGGAGCTATGTACAGCTGATAATAATGATATAAATCAATACCAGATTATATTTAGGCCTAGATAACCATTAATATAATTGAAAAATGTTACATAGTTATTAAAGGTAAAGTCAGCTATTGTAAGCTAAATGTAAGCTAATACACTTTTTGTCAAATTCACCAAATATCTCTTCGCATTTCACTACCTTACTGTTCTCTGCATGTGTTGAAAAAAGAATCATATACGTCTACACAGCCCTGGCTCAGTTAATTACTATGGCAATGTCTTTAATTTGGCAGTACATACTACATACTAATGTGTGTCTTCATTTGTAGATGATGGATGTGCTTAGTCTAGCTGGTCTGGATTACACTGAAGTATAGCTATACAATTCTGTGCAGCCTGCATGGGACCTTCTGCTATAACCTCAATTATAAGCCCCATTTCCACTGGGAAAATGTCCTTCAAGAACCAGTGCCTGCTTTGGTTCCTGATTCCAAATATAGTACCAGCTCCAAGGTGGTACTTTTCTACAGATGGAGAGATGGAGCTCGCAGTAGTGCTTCAATAGCAAGTCGAGGTCAGCCTTCATCTATTCTAAAGGGTCTGAGTACACAGAAAGTACCTATTTAGCAATCTGCTATTAAAATCGTATCAGGTCACACTGGATCACTGATACTTACAAGGTTGCAGAAGGTCCATGTGGGAAGTACGGCACAAAGTCTTCTAAATATGATATGCGTCATCAAAATCAATCTGTCACCATGCATTCGTCATGTATTCCAAGAGGTGTTACATTGTACCACTAGAGCTTCTCTATGAACCAAGGAAATGCACAGCTTTAGGGTCAATACGTGCATATTTTTGTGTCCAGGTGCATTATTCCTTTGTAAAATAATTTCAGCAGTTAATGGCGTATCTTGCTATTCTTTTCAACCCATTTAGTTGTAATATATTTTTTATTACATTCAAATAATATATATCATTTTAAGTTTTGGCATCTCAAACCCCAAAAATGTCAGGTGGCGTAACCGTCCATGAACATAAACTGAATATAAAAACTATAAAGAATTTTTTTTTAAATTAATGTAATAAACTCAAAATAGGATATGTTGGCATGATTATAGGTTTGAAACCTTGAAAATAATCTAAATTTCACAAATATCAACAGCTTTAAAGCAGGTGAGATAATTGAAATACCTTTGTCCCGAAATGTGTATTTAACATTTTGTACCTTTCTTGGGCTGGGGGCTAGCGGCGTTGTTGCCAGGAGTTGTTGGCCTGGCATCTGTCGTGGAGGAGGGGTCTGTCTTGGTGGAGTTATCCATTCTGGACTCTGAATTGGGAGAGAGGTCTGCGATGGCTGAGTCATCTGGAGTCAGGGGGCTCTTCCCCGATGCCTTGTCATCCTGCTGGATGGAATGGCAGTCCGTGGCCACCGGGAGCGCTGCGAGAGGCAGAGAGAACAGGACAATTTGTTCAGTAAAAGGCACCTCAAACGTCTTCAGGTGGTGAGTGGTGTGGGCTGCAGTTAAGGCTTGTTGATATTTGAACCAAACTTTGAAAAACGCATTGAGAAGGCTAGGATATTGTTGTGTGGTGCGGTCTGCACCACTGTGTGGTATCATTATACATGAATTTAACAAGTGTAGAAACACCAGATACTTTTTTCAGCATGAAATTGACATATTATAATTACTGCGTTTACCTTTAAATATTAATGATAATTGTCATTGTCATTGAATGGCAAGAAATATACTGGCACAGTGGTTTATGTATCAAGAAGAGGTTACTATGGTAACAGGCAGTTCTTTCTGCCTTGCCGCCAAGTGACTCTATGAAATGGAGCTGCCCTTTGAAACTGTAATGTGATTAAGGACTATATAAATAAACTTGACTGAACTAGATGTGGGCATACAGGGAGAATATCTGAGCAGAATTAGTGCTTCTCCAATCACTATGAACTTCCTCATTTGAGATGAACTATGTTCTCATCTCAAATGTCAATACAAAAGTCAAAACCTTTCACCAGGATGCATGAATCACCACACACACACACACACACACATAAATTGTGCGAACCCATTTAATCGTTGTGTGTCTAGTCTCATTTGTGCGTGTGTCTGTGTCAATCATCTGTAGTGTCATCATTGAGACAAGTAGTACATGGTAGCAATGACAATAAGACAGTTGCCTTGTATCTCCCTGGCCAGCACACACGCCGTCATACGCCGTCATTTAAAAGCTGATGTTTCCACATACAGGCTTCATTAGCCAAGCACTCAAACCTCATTAGAGATCATTAACATCTCTTTCGCGCTAACGAGTCAAAATGCTCAGACGGAGCAGTCACACTGCGGACTGAGCAGCTCTATGTAGTGCAGAGCAAGCCTGCTGTCAGGCAGGCACCCCATCGACGCCATTGCATCTCACTGGTCTTTAATGGCTTTGGGATGCATAAGCAAATCGGATACAGTAAAGCTGAGGGTGGCTGGATACACATTGACCAATGGACTCAAGGGGAATTGAGTGAAAAGCGAGCACAAAATGTTTGTTAACGTATCTCTATATATTGGACATGTTTTATTTATTGACAACATTCAAGGGAATGCGGTGAGCTGGGGTTATGATTTTTTGGCTTTGTGGTTGCCATGACAACAACATTTTATAGTAGTTAATCATATACATGTTATATTACTATTGGATTTGGCTGTAACGTGAGACCCCTTAAGATATGCTGGCAGTGCCTGTGCACTATAGATGAAAGCACAGTGGCGGATAATATACTGGCATGCTGGGGTTTTTTTTAGCTTCATGTATATGTTGCTATGGTAGCAGAAAGTGAGCTCTGACACAGAATCATATTTATTGGTATTTACTTAAAGGCATTTTTGCTAACTTCGTGCTCAAATCAAAACAGTATCGCTCCGCGGTCCTCCGCGGTTGCTCATCACACATAGAAATGCATTGTGAAGCAAAGCGTTGTGCTACGGCTTTGTTGATGCGAGCGGTGTTTGCCACTTTGTTTATGTTCCTATTTACGGAGCCAGGACTGTGTAGAAGTATCAGGTTATTTTTTTCAACACGCACAGAGAACGATAAGCTAGCGAAATGGAAGGAACAGGAAAAGGAAACATTAGTTGAATTTGACAAAAAGTGTATTAGCTTACAATAGCTGACCTTTAACAGTTATTCAATGTGTAAAATAACTGTATGTCAGAGTAAAGTGGTTACAGAGGTGCAAGACCATTGTAACAATTCAGGCTGGCTTCCGGTGATGTGTGTGCATGTGTGTGTGCGTGCATGTGTGTCTAAGTGTGAAATTATAACTGTGTGAGGAAATGTACAGTACATTATTTGTTACTGTACTGTGTGTACAACATTCAATTACTCTAAAAAAAAGGTTAAAGTTCTCTACACACAGCTCCATTCATCCCCAGCTTTTTGGACCTACTGGGATGTGACAAAGAGGCCACTACTAGCCAAAGGGGGGAAAAAAACATCCTGTTTTAATTCCTGCCGTGACTTTGTTTCCACATTTGGCTAGCATGCTGTTAGCGTCGCTGCACACTTTGTTGCTCCACTGCTGCCTATGCCTGTGTGTGTCTCCGCACCACAGGGGGCACTGTGGGCAGTCAGTGACAAACTATACAGTAGCCTAGTAACCATGTTCAAAGTGTAAGGCCGCGTTCAGACGTAACTTCTTTTTGGAAGCTTTATAACCACATTACATTATAACCCTATGGAGCAGACCGTGCTTTTAAAGGAGCCATGGGCGCTGAAAGTAAATGCTGCCACAGGTGCTTTTTCAGCAGCTCTGGGCTTCTTTTTCATTTGAAAAAAGCCCAACTTCTCAGAAGAAAATGCCCTACGTAATCAGGAAGAACAATTTGTTAGCTGTCACTGTGAGCGTAATACATTTGTTGAACCCAAAGATGCAAAGCCAAGATGTTTAGACTACAATGTGTCTGTCTGTATCTTAGAGTAGGCACTTAAGCACCGGGGTACGTTCCAGGCATCTCTAAGATTACTTTATGTGACTTCTGTTTTACCAGGGGATCAACCAAGCTAACAAAAGAGAGAATCAAATAGTAGGATCATACTTTTTAGTCAAAGGCGCAAAGTGAATGCCCCCCTTCCTCCACCAACTGTCACTATATGATGTACTGCCCCTATTTCTGCAGCGAAGAAAGAACAGAGTGGAGATAATAGGCTGGCTGGCGATGTCCACAATGACAGAAGAAAGAGATGTATAGCGTAGCGCTGCATGGGAGATAATGAGCCTGGAGCTCCTACATCAGACAGAAAGGCTACGGCCTCGAGGCTAGACGCCGGACAGCCTCTCAAACTCCCCCTCAGCCAAGGGGCAGATGGAGCGTGATGCTGGCTTCAGACCCGTCCAAAACACTCACCCAACCAGATAAATCACAGATTAAAACTGGGCCTCTGTCCAAATACAGCCAGCCAAGGTCAGTGAAATAATGGGATGTGAATTAGGCTCCATCCTTTTAGATGCTAACTACGATAAAACATTTTTTTTAAATAATGTATTTAAATAAAGTAACAAGATCACAACATCTTTAAAATAATGACAAATAAAGGGATTAGGATTTGGATTGCTGATGTGCCCCCTCACATTTTCCTTTGTATGGACATTAAAATGATAAATGATAGCACAATAATCCATATAACAGCAAAGCAATAAGAAATGGAAAGACATACTGATCATAAGTAACAGTCTTTCAAATCTGGCAATTTCCCCCAAGGCTGCTGGGAAAATAATTGAACCTCCTTTTTTCCACCCTTAACTCGACCCCCTTATTTCTTCCTACCACTTATATGAGCATTCTTAAAATCACAGAAATGTCTGGAAATATTTCACACTTTGCATTCCTCCAAAATGTCATGACATTGATCAAGGTCTGTTTAACCTTTATTCTACAGTTCAGATATGTTTTACATCAAGTAAAAGGTTGATTGTACATTGTATAATAATAATATGCATTTATGGATTGTTTGTTTTAATGCTATTTGTATATTTCCCATGTGTGTGTAATAATGTATCTGTTGTGAGCCCTAAACCTAAGAACATTTTCTATCACTGAGTGATAGATAATAAAGTTTTTTAATTGAACTGAATTACATTGTGTTATTTTATTTGGCTAGTGTTGCAGATTGGAAACTAGCTGGTAAACATAATTCCCTTAATAAATGTGGTGTGGCTATACTTTCCTGTCCTTACAGACATGATGACAGAGTGAAACAAGCTGGACCAATATGTGCAGAAACGCAGAAAACATATTCTATCAAAAGTCTTAGGCCTAAGCAAAATTAGATCAACAACCACAATGTGATATTGATGTTATAGCCTACAATGAATACAAAGAATACAAAATACAAATCATACATTTTGTTTTCAACTACAGGCACACTCTTTATAAAAGCCCACATTGACAACAATGCAATGCAGCAAGACATTTTGCAGAAGAAAATGTAATTGGTTACAATATTACAACTAAATCATTTAAGTAGTGGTAGTAATAAGTGATTTGCAATGAAAGCTCTGGTGTTGTGCCATACATCAACCCATGTGTAATAATATGCACATATATCTGCTGTATTTCACAGTTCTCCAACCAAGAGAATATCAAACTGCATGGTAAACTCAAGGCTTACAGGGATCTAATAAATAGAAATAGTACTGTAATGTATTATACTCTACTGTACGAATCTATATTTAACTCATGATAACTAAATGAAAAATCTTGTCCGTAGGGGCTTTAATACAATTAATTACGCAGCCCTATTAGATCTCTTTTATGTGAAAAAAAAAAACGACATCCACCACCACACATCCAGCGACTCAAGAAACAATACTAGCCTATATAAATTTGACAGGCACTCAGGCACCAATTAACAGGTCACAGTGGCTATGGTGTTGTTGACCCATCCATCCCCCACTGCTCTACCCTGCAGTCAACTATGGTTTCTGTTTCACTGTCACAAACTCTGGGTTATAGTTATAAATAGGCGTGAGCACTTACTGAGAATGTCAGCCATAAAAGGGATGGGCTACTGCAGTCATTTAGTGATGAAGACACATGGCTACAAAGAAACAACTGTAAAAGTGTTAAGCCTGGTTTACTATTAGTCAGCTCTGAACTAACCACCGATGGTGAATTTTCAGAGGGGTAACACGTGGTTACACTGCAAGAAATGCAATCTGAGTTAGATGAAAACTTCGATAAGATGGTAATACTTCAAGAGGCATGCTTACTTTTGTGTCTAATAATTTCTTCTTACAATACCAAATTATTTTACTTGTTCTCAAAAATCTTGTCAAGTGAAATGTTCTTGTTCTTGAAATGTTTCATTTTATAGTTTTTGAGAGCTGAGTTTCTGCAGTGTATGCTTCGCTTTGTCTAATCATGTGCCCTGGAAGTGCATTCAGACACAACGATATTGCAGCTTTTGTTGTTTGGTGAAAGTAGTTCTTCTTAACAGAGGGATTGCATGGTGATTAAAGACAATATGCAAATTCACCTCAGCAGTGCAGACATCCATGTGTAGCAGGTCGGAGCTTATAGAGGAATGACAGAGGCTGTCTGTATCATTGTCTGTCTGTGTGTCATAGTGAGACCGTTCCTTATGGGTCAGTCCAACCTCAGGAATCCATGGTATGTGTGTTTTCCCCCATGTGCATATATAATACTGTGTGTACCTTCAAAATGTGGGTGTGCTGTTGAGCTTCAGATATACCTCCAAAGCATCCAAAACAACAAGCCCGAAACAGATGACTGTTGCAGATTATACAGTAAATCAATTGTTCTCAAACCTGTATAACCCGAGCCCTTTAAATTAAGGTTTAAAACATAAAAACAGCAATGTTTTGCCTCACTTCCTGTTTGTCAGCGACACACGTGTGCGCTGTGTGCTTACGTGTGTCCGAGGAGCACGTGTCTGAGATGGATAGACTTTTCCTTCGTCTCTATCACCTCTGCAGCCGCAGATGGATGACGAATAGGCCCACCCCCCCTGGGAGTGGCAGAGGAAGAGCATTCATGCCCTCTTGGTGCGAACAGCAATAACAGCTGCCTCAGACGCATGCCTTAACTTCCCTTCTAGAGCCTCTTACTGTAACAGCTGCCCTGAGGGAGATGGACTCTCTGGGATAAAAGCCCCCAGTAAAAAGATTACACTAATCTGTTTAAAAGGCACAGCAGGCTACTTTTGTCCCCTCATTAAATGTTTTTTAATTAAAATTCTGACGTGTCAGATACCGGTAAGTAGTAAGAACGTACAACAAAGACCAGAGGCCATTCTTTGTCCATTCTTTTTTATTTTTTTATTGAAAGTTTTAATTGTTTGCTCATTCTTGCTAAATTCTGCAAATGTACCTACTGCATCTTAAAGGTGTAGTCAGCTATTGCAAGCTAATTGTTAGCTAATAAACTTTGTCAAATTCAACAAATATCTCCTCGCATTTCGCTATCTTACCGTTCTCTGTGCGTGTTGAAAAAAGAATCTGATACTTCTACACAGCCCCGGCTCTGTAAATAGTAACATAAACAAAGTGGCGAACACCGCTCGTATCAACAAAGCCGTAGTACACAATGCATTTTGATGTGTGAAGTGGCGCCGTGGAGAACTGTGGAGCGATACTGTTCTGCTTTGAGCTCGAAGTTAGCAAGAATGTTAAATGCCATATACAAATCTTTGTATATGGCTTCCACCTCTATCTTGATTAGACTTTTTCTACCTCACTGCACCATCTGATCACAAACAACAGAACAAGGAAACTGTGCCAGTTATGTCAAAGAAAAGACAGATTTTGTAGCTGGTTGCAGCCTGGTCGCTTTGTATATATAATATATATATGTCCTGGTAAATCAACAAGCACACATTTTCTCCTCCATTTTCGATCGGCAAGAAGAGAGAGGGGCGTCACCGACACATATTCTCTGATTGTTAGTCGCTACACCGCGTCACTGAACATTTGAATAAAGTTCCATGTTGGTCAACTCTCCAAGTCGCCGGCCGCTAGTAGCTGGCCGCTTTGTCGCCCATAGTCGCCCATAGTCGCCCATAGTCGCCCGGCGTTCCTTGAAATGAATGAAGATCTGTCGCTTTGTAACTGACTGTAGCTGGCGGTGAGTGCAGGGTTAGTAGAGCAACTACAATACACAGTCAGAATGGGATGCATGCTGCTGTTGGACACAGCCTTAGCTGAGAGACTGCTGTTTCCTTGGAAACTGTGCTTCTACAATATCCCACTAAAGCTATTTCAGCATTGGAGGAGTTTTAATTTCTTTAATTTCTGAATGTTTATTAGGTTTCTGAACTGTTCTGAACTCTGACCTAGCTCCACCTCTACGAATAGCGGCGCTTTACACATCATTCTGGGAACTCTCAATTCAAAAGCATTTGTCAGCCATTTAAACTGCCAAATCCTGACAGCACTTCCGTGGCTGTATTATACTGCATGTATTATACTGGCGCTGCCTCAAATGCATTTAAATGGAGATCTTTCAGACGGCATAATCTGGATGGTTTTACCAGGCTAGTTCGGACCTTCATGGTGGATTATTTTAAGATTGGGGTAACGTTAATGAAGCAATTGGTATTTAACAATAGTTACAATATTTGTGACTGTCTCCGCCATAATTAAAATTAAGTCTAAATTCTAAATGTCTACTTTATATGAGAGTATCACGGTACTAATGGTAACATTTACAGTAGAACTGGTAAATATATTGGCAATAATAAATGCCATAATATAATAAATATATAATAATTAATTTATTTTAACAATATTTCATGTATTAGCATTACAATCTTTTTTTTATAAGCATTTATCATAAATGGTCCATCTTCATCCGCTTGGATGAAGATTATAGATTATCATAAATAGTCAACAATAAAATATCACTGACTACAATACAACGACATTGTGTACATTTCAATAAAATATATCAACCACAACTAACACCAATCTAGTTTGTATTCCAGAGCTACAGATAAATTGCTAGATCACTTACAGTTAAACAGTGAACGACCTTACTCGTCTGAAACAGGGGAAATTCCCCACGTTTTCAGTCTGCATAAGATAGGTGCCCAGTCACACATAGTTAACGTAGAACCAAGCATGAATCCTACATGGGACATGAAAGATTCAGCTTCATCCCCCAGCCGTCCTACTAGAAGATGAACAAAGAAATAAAGTAGAAACAGAGCTTAGCGGTGGGTTAGCAAATAGACCTACAAAACAAGTAATTCATGGCTGGGTGCTGGAAATAAAGTCAGGAAGAAAATAGATCAGGTGTGGTTTGTTGTGACTGCACCGTTGCCAAGGAGTCTTAAATCCTCTGGCCTGACCGCAGCATTAGGTCACTCTTTTGCCATGAAGTGAGTGTGATGCAAGCAGGAACATGGCTTCCCACAGAGACAAAGACAGAACAGAACAAAGCAGTTAGGAGAAACTGAGGGTCAGGCAGCATTCTGTTGATTCCTGAAGTGCTTCCTTTTCGTAAACACAAACTATTACTGCTGACGTGTACATTCCACAAGGTTTATAGGACTACAGTTTTGAGCTGTTGTTGTAGCTTTTCAATTTGATGACGTAGAGGCACCAGTTTAAGGGCATACCCATGTCTTTTCCACTGTATTACAGAGGGATACGAGAAGGAGAGAGAGAGAGGTAGTGAGTCCATGGCACTGCGATTAATCATCCCACACCCACCGCATCAACAAACCACAACATACAGCTTTAAGTTTCAAGTCTGGCATAAATCAATGTTTAGTTTTTATAAAGCAGGGCTATTTTATTAAATAGAGTATAGGCCTACACTTCAAGGTCTGCCTGTCACTTAACAAAATGACACTGTGACAAATAACCAACAGTTGTTAGCATTATTCAAGAGAATTCCTGTAGTAAGCCTACAAATGCTTTGTGTTATACACTTACAACTTTGCATAATGGTAGCACCAACACAAAAAACTACTGTCATAGTCAGGGACAAGAGTTCCACAGGGGCTAAGGCTCAAATGTAAAAAAAAAAGGCATTTATCAATTATAAGCATTTAAGCCCCAAGCCATATTCAGTGTTTTTTTCCTAGCAAAAACATGGCCATGCATTAGGCTGTTCTGATCATGTTAGAAAGCTTATTTTGGTATTAAAATGTAGATAACCCCTGTGAAATTTCAATTCATGTTAAATATTCCATGTGGATGACGCTGTTCTAGAATATATAAAGCTTAAAAACAGAAAAAATATTATTATTTTATTATGTTATGTTTACTTTGAAGTGCCCTACCCTGTCTGTCTAATGAGATCATGAAAATTGCAATATCAATATTAATTTCGATATTTTAAAACATTAGTAAAACCACAAGGTTATGGGAAAATCAAAACAACACATTTTCAACTGAGAGTCATGCTGGACTGGTCTAGTAAAGGGTCTATATTTGGGCATCAAGAAAAACTGTGCCTCTGCATGGTTATAGTCTTTGATCACAAAGCGTTTTAGGTTTTGTTATGGATATCACAGTAGTGGAGACAGAACGAAACACCTGCTGTGCTGTTGAGTTTACACCAAATTAATAGTTACTTCTGTAAATCTCATGTTGTGCTAGTGGATGAATGCCATTTTCTTACTTCCTTGATTGTTTACCATGTTAATGATCAATTAATGTAGAGAAAGAGTTGCAGAAATGTTTATAAAGAAAACCTTAAATTAGTATACTTCAGGACAGGAGTGAGCTGTGTGCGTTTACTGCAGTCTGACTACAACTAAGATGCAATGGAACCCCGGGTGGAACCGATTTTATGGGGATGAATAAATACTGTCTCGCCAACTTTTCTAGCCTTGAGAGTATTCTGACATTGATGTTACAACAGTATATTGGATTTATATAGATTTAGACATTTTTGGAAATGTGTGTAACAATTTTTACAGTGTAATGCTCCCTTATGCTTTATTTAAATAATATATGTAATGAATAACAAAACATAACCAGGAAACGTTCGAGAATGTGTATTAACCTTTCCTCTGTGGGTCAGATGTGTTCCGAGTCTGACTAAGCTATTCAAACTGCGTAAACTTGCCTCTATGACAACAGCTGCTGCCCCCCTTTCTTGTTTTGGACTGCTTAAGTAGGGCAGAACTTTAGCTAGCTGACTAATGCTGTGGTGACGATCTGGTTTCAATATTGGACAAGACCTCTGTCTGCAAACAGCGGTCTAGCTGTTGAACAAATACATGTATCCCGTCACAAAGGCACAGCTCTAGGCTACATTTGATCAAGACTGCATCGGTAGAATCAATGAAATACAATCAAATCAAAAATTTGAGGCATTTCACAATGTCCCTTCCAACCGTTAATCACAGTCCCTTTTCACTTGAATCAGCACAAGTCCAACCACAACTCCATCTATTCTCATCTCAACACTTCTGACCTGAGGCTGGTGAGACGGTCGCCTGATAATTCAACACTGATCGAAATACATATCACAAATCTGCAGGTCAACAGAGTGGAAAATGGCTGAAAATATCTTCCTGAAACTCAGAAAGGGAGTAATCGGCATGGGAAGATGAAATTAGGTTTGACAGTGTTAATACTACAGTATTATACAGTAAGCATTGGCGGAGAGTAGCCTGGTCCTGATAAAAAGTGCTTCTGCCAACAGACTCTATAGCCACACACCAATGCCGACATCTATACATTGGGAGAATAGCCCTTCTGTGTTTATAAACTGCTAGTTTGTGTAAATCTGTTGCTAGTTGGTCATTCCCTCATTTTCCATGCATTGTTTCTGACCGTGTTGTGGTTTTGACTTTTGAGCAAAGCTTGCAAAAGCATCCTGATTTTCCAATCAGAATTTGTCTCTACAATTTGCTTAATTTTACATTAATGTATGGGAAATGTATATTGGCATAATATTTCAAAAACATTTTGATATGCTTGGCTCATTAATACTGCATTGGTCATTAATTAGCTTATGGTAAACTGAATAATGTACTGTAACTTGTATTCCCTGTCTGATCTCACCAAAGCAACAACAAGGTTGCAGGCGCACAGTCTGCCAGGCATTTAAACTAGAATCATTCCTCATCTGTGCTCTAACATTAGGGTCAATCTGTCCTGTGACTGAGCTGGTGCACACCAACACACGTGTGTGTGTGTGTGTGTGACAGAGAGAGGGAGAGAGAGTGCGTACAGCCATGTATGAACTAAATTTCTCATTTCGTACACACACACATGCACACACATGCACGCTAGCCTATCGAGGGTGGAGGGGTGCATTGGTTAGCATTAGCAAGCACTGATGCATGTTAATAACACAAACAACAACATCCACTGCATACTGCAAAGCATTATGGGTAACAGTGGTGACCAGAGGAGCAAGAAGTAAGCTCAGCTGAATATCTCCTAACAACTGCAGTGGAGCAACGGCCCTACAACTACGAATGCTAATTTGGATGTTTGTTATTAAATATAATAAAGTCCGTTCACAGGTCTCTAATAAAGCATTTTACTATGTGATGGATGTCACAGAGTATGTCCACTTGAAGGCAGGGTCAGCCATTCTTGCTAACTTCGAGCTCAAATCAAAACAATATCACTCCGCGGTCCTCCACGGGCAGCGCCTCACACGGTGAAATGCATCTGAAGCAAAGTGTACGACTTTGTTGATACGAGCGGTGTTCACCACTTTGTTTATGTTACTATTTACACAGCCAGGGCTGTGAAGATGTATCAGATTGTTTTTTCAACACGCACAGAGAACGGTATAGTAAGACAACGAAATGCGAGGAGATATTTGGTGAAATTTACTAAATGTGTATTAGCTTACATTTAGCTTGCAAAAGCTGACTATACCTTTAACTGTAATGTGTATTCAAGTGATGATACGACTCAGGTTTTGCTACACTGAACACTGTGGCCATAGCAGGAAATAAATCTACAGTGCTACAGAGATAAAAATAGAAATAAGGCTTCAGGATGACCTTGACAAGTCTTAAGGGTCTCCTCATCACTCTCTATAAAACACCAAAGACAAGGTCAAACACATGCTGAATAATTCAAATAGCATTCCATTCAATACTACCAAATAAACTGTATAAGGAAATTTGTGCATGAATGAAGACAGCTGCATTTTGGTAATTGAATAAATGTGTTTATAAACAAAATCTGATTTATGCCACGTTAGGTTACATATACTGTAGTAACATAGAATTTGGCCTAAATAGATACTGTAATTTACTTCAAATCCTAATTCAAATCATACTACCTACGTTTTTTGCTGCTGTGAAAAATGTGTACTTTCAACATATCTTATATTGTTTTCTATAGAATCATTGTGGCAATAAACAATTTACAATGTACAGCGTACAGAAGACCCCAACACCATGCAACCCATTGTTACATACTAAGGTGTAAAGAAAATGTGTGATTAAACCACAGTTCCCAAACAGATCCTTAAAATGATTATACTGAGCAGAATAAGAAACTCGACATCCCATTAATTACCTGCATGGCTTCTATATTTGTGAATGTACAATGAGAATGGAAATCCCTCAAAAGCCTCCTTCCTCCTTCGGCTTCTCTGATACAGGATGGAGCATTTACTCTCCTTCTTGTGTGAAAGGTCAGTGTCACTGCTTAGATTTGTCCCATCTGGATGCTCTGCTCGCTGACGTGGAGCTCCGGTCTGCTCTGTGTCTCGGCGAGAGAGAACCATGATAGCTCTACTCTACGCACGTCTCTTTTCCGTTCACCAGCCCAGGCAGAAGACAACACAACAGCTCACAGTAGCTAAGCTCCAGGTTCATGACAGATGCAGTTGTCTGGAAAGTAATGCCCTACGTTCTGGCAGAGTCCCTCCACCACGCCCGTCCCTACACCTGCTTCGACCTTTAACCTTTAACCAAAGAATGTAAACATACAGTGCCGAGTGCCGACACAATTAGCATTTCAGGGATTATGCTAACACAGGCTTTAAAGGTGTACTAAGATGTTTTTAAGATGCCAAAAAAAAGTATTAAATACATAAAAAGTACATGAAACATTTGTATTTGTATTGAATATGATCCTGAATATGTTTTTGAAACCATGTATGCTCACATCAGTGTCAGCTGGTTTTGGTAAAGAATTGGCTATTTTTAGCTACATAGAGCAGAGGGCTTCAACATAGTAGATGTGCCATGATTCAACACATCCCACAATGACACTGCTGCGTTGACTTTATACTCTAGATGGCAGTATAGAGTAAACTGCTCTTTTTTTCTTTTTTTTTTAAGTAAACAAAAGATTTCTTCATTCATTAATTTACCACCGAAAAGCATTGAAAAGCTTTAGACTAATAATGACGAAGACAACCTGACATAGATTTAAAAAAGGGGAATGTTAGCCTGCCGTTACTCTCCACCATTGTTGGTTGGGATTGGGAAGATGACGTTAAGAAGTGGCCTCGTATCATCATGTATCACGTACTTCGTATCACGTACCCTCCCTGAAAGGGGAGGTTTCAAGAATAGTGTGAGCCAGGGCCATGGAAAGAGAGAGTTGTGCCAACGGAACTTCAACATTTTCAATGGTCACATGGTTCACGGAAAGGCAAAACAATTCCAAGAAGTGCTTGGTGGGCAATTTTAATCGATATACAGATATATAACAACATTTTGGGGTAATTAGTAGAAAATAAATGCACCGATTTACATTTACAATATAATTTATATGGGTACTTTTATAAGGAAGTTTATTTGTTTCCGCGTGGAAGGTCTGAATAAAAACGAACCAAAATGTGTATAATGCTGATCTAAATCACAAGTGTGACTTCTGACAGATATCGAGGAGTTCTGTGCATGGGTATACTTCCTCCAATGAGTCAACTCTACTAGAGTTAGATTATATATTTTTTTCCAAAGAAAATGTTTTCCTTTTCTCAGTTATTCAGTGAAAATGGAACTAGATAGAAGGAGGTATCTGGCTGGCTGTGTTGTTGAACTCAAACCAGAAACCTCACATCAGCATGCCTGAGAAGCTGGCGGGGCCATTGGGAGTCTATGACTGTCCACATCCTCTGATTATTACCTTCACAGAGGAGCATTTCACCAGAAACAAAGACGGCAAAGCAGCTAGACTTCAAACAAGAAAAGGTTTGCCTAATGCCACTATCAATATAAAGAGCAAGCCTCCTCCTGTGGAAAAGGTGTTTTGTTTTGATGAAATTATAATATGAAAAACAGTTAGAATCTAAAAACAAGACTAAACCTCATACAGGCAAAATAATGAGTAGGCCCACTCGCCTACATAGTACAAGTTCTAACACTGTCGGCATTGCACACACACATTGAGGAAGTTGAGAGACACTTCTATTGGAATTTGAAAACAGAGGATCTTTTGAAAATGTCTTTTTCTTTGTTCCTTTCTCTTATTAGATAAACTACAATGTGTTCTGTCTTGCTCTGTGCCGTTAACAAAAAGGTTTCCACATAACTGGACGATATTGGGAGTGTGCTGCTGCTGGTCTCTAATTAATGTGGCATTTGGCTGCTGGCTCAGGGCTCGTATGATGACGGGATATGAGGTCATGATGAACTGGTGGTGGAGAGAGATAGTATTGACGGGAGGAAACCATGAGATATAAATATATTAGGAGGAATAAGGGGATCTACACACCTCCAAACTAAATACATCACGCTATTGTCGTACAGGAGCTGTAGTAAGTAGGGTTTTAGAGATGTACATTTAGTGTAATTGGTTACAAATGCCATGGATATCCGCTCAGCTCAGATATCTGATCAGCTATCAGTGAAGTGAAATGCTCTGTGAGAATATCTGCTCTGGTTGGCCGTCTCAAAATACATTATGCCAGCTACCCAAACATTTCTGACCAATCAGGGCCTCTTTTACCTGCCTGGTCCTGCCTTGCCTGTCAATAACTTTAATACAGGTGTATTAATGGGCTTTAAAATGGCAGACCAGGGGGCAGAGGTGAGGATGATGATTTTCAAAATCCTATTTTCTCTCATTCATCCATAATGTACTAATAATATTACATTAAGTCACACCAAGACAATGTCACACCAAGCTATTGGAGCGAGAACATGGCATGCTACTCATAACACTGCCAAATGTATTTCCAAGTTGAAAAGATAAATCTGTTTAAAGACGGGGTGCACCGTGCCATTGTAAAAGCCAGTCTCATTCTAGATGGATTTTCAAACCTTACATTTGAGCAGAGTGATTTCATGTAGTGCATACATGGATAATACTATTTTATCCATGGAATTATGTTTGTCTGCGTCAACATAAGACCTCGCCATTGAAAACAGCTGCTTTCTGCAAAGTATTGAGAGTGTATAAGGCACTGTAATGACAAAAGGAGAGCTTAACAACACTACAATAGCCTATTCCATAAGATTAATTATCATTATCATTAAGGACCACATTTGACCATATTGCTGAACAACCAGCGTCAGCGCTGTAAATGCACACACAAAGAAATACACGTGTGCGCGCACACATTTTCCCCGTCAACATCGACAACATCCAGAGGATGTTAGCGAGCATTGAGATAGGAGAGCGGAAGCCACCTCAGCAATGATGGAGAGCTGCAGCAAATAGCCTATCCTCTCTTAGCCTGCCGAGGGTGGGGAAGAGGGAGGTGGGGACGTAGGGGGAGTCACCTTGCCACCATGTAAACATGTCAAGGGGAAAGGAGGTTCTCTACACCCATATTAACATATTATCAATTCAATAATGTGTTGTTATGATGACATGGCGTTTGCCACAGTCTCTTAGGGATGACTGTGTGGTGGATATGTATTGTCTAAAGACCATCTGCAGGATTTCGCAGGATCTGCAGGATGGTATCTGTAATTACACCATATCTCCAACGTAGATGCAAAGCCATATTTCATCCTGTAACGAGTTGATTTAATGAGACCATACATGTATCTCTGTTTTGGACCCCAACATGCTAGAGATAATAATACTGTAGGCCTACATAGTAAATATATAAGCATAGGCCTATAGCAAACACATAACTGCTTTTAAACGATAGAGGAATGTGTTTCAAGGGAAGAATTGAACATTGCATTTCAGCTGCCCAGTTTAAAGTACTTGCTTCTTGCGCAGTAGCCTACAGTATAACCAATAATTTAACTGCTCAGGTATGCTACATAGTCCTATTTATTACACAGCAGGAAATATTAATTATGTATTTTGGCTCGAACTGTAGGCTACTAAAAATACATTGACTACTTGTGCACATACACAGAATGTTTTAAACACAAGTCTTTGGAACATCAACATCGCACAAAATGATGAAATGCTGACATGGAATAGCCTGCATAATAACCCCTCTCCCCAGTCTACTGTAACGGTATTCACGACCTATTTACATTATGTTCATCAAGTGACTCACATTTTTCTGTTAGTGTCAGTTTCTCCTGGAAACGATTTTCAATCTCTTTATAATCCGTTGTCTCCATTTTAAGCGATTGGCAGCCCCGTCCCAGTCGCTGTCATTCCTCGGTGTCGAAGTAGCCTACAGGAGATCAAACTCCCGGTCCCCAAATCTCAGCACGCCCTTTGTAAAATCCCACCGAATAAAATAAGTGCCGAATGCCGTCGTGAAATAAACAGAGGTCCCGTTAAAACGTTGAGATCCTTGATCTGTCAAAGTCTTTAGATGTCAGCGTCCCTTTATAATAAGGACTTTGTTAATTCCAATAAAATCCTAATGTCACTACGATAGATAAATATTGAAGTAGGGAAAATGCTATGTGAGCACAGGGACGGACGTGCTCTGGCTCATTGAATATGCTTGCAGGCGTCCGGGACCACTCGAATGCATCGCTCTTGGACTGTACCATCTAAGGAACGATGTTAAAGTGTATATTCCTCCCCGGAATTCACTGTCAAATCACACCAATCGAGAATTCATATCAGACCTGTGTAAAATATATTGTTATAATTCCATAGGTGGTTTATTAGAAAGACGGTGTAACTGGCATGTTTGTAGTTTGTTTGAATGGTTGGGTCCATCAGATGACCAGTTGCAGACAGTCGATATTATTATTGTAAAATGGCATGAGCGGATGTGCAGTAATTTAACAACATTGGGGGCATAGATTATGCTTCGCAATGCATTTGTAAAAGATGTAATTCTGCATGAACTATCAAGACATACTGCTGTCAATCTATAAATGAAATAGACCAAACAAGATTAGACTCAGATGTAATTCTGCATGAACTATCACGACATGCTGCTGAAACACCAAGACATTGCTATCAATCTATAAATGAAATAGACCAAACAAGATTAGACTCATAATTTAATATTTGGGCTGCACTGAAGGGAAAAACATGAATTGATGATGGTGATGACAATGATAAACTGCTTGACCTATTAAACATGTTGAAAACACCACAGTTTTACAGTTAAGGGAAAGTAAGCATCCTACCATTACCATATACGCCATATTCTATTCTATTATTACTTGTATTTGATGAGTGTATATTACATGGCCACTTACCTGTTCTAAATTGAGCTCTAAAAAGTAGCCAAATGCTGTATTTCCATGACATTCCAGAATTGATAGATTATTCTAACATGAAAACATGCCATAATAGCCATGTGTGCATAAAAATACCGGTCTACTGACAACACTGAGCGATGGAATATAGAATTCAGTCTATCACAGTTCAAGAACAATGTCTTCATTAATGTAAAAAGCGCTGCCTTGGCTCTTTGTAAAAAAATAACAAAGTGGTTTTGAAAAGCGAGTTGAAATATTAAACTCAGCATCAGTGAATCGCCACGTGAACCCAACCCATCACCGTGTGTCCTTCACAAGAACACACGTGTATGCAAAAGCAAGCAGGCACACCATCAATAATCAGACACACATAAAAGTAATCTTAAAAGGCTCCTGTCTTTTTAGTTGATATGTGCAGTGTGATCTGATATAATACATATCTAACATACCTAACAGAAAATTAGGTAATCCAGATTAGGTAATCCATAATACTGTATTTTCACTGGTTAGGTCACTGGGTTAAGGTCAGGGCTTCACCTACATCTGGGGGTTCTCTGTTTGTGTTCCAGATAACCGGAAAGTACCGAATACATTTTATGTAGAAGAAAATAAAACTGGATTTATGATATACCCCCTTCCTGTAAAACTGCATATCGTAAATTCACCTGACATCTTTGAATGCAACCATTGCAAAAACACATTTAGCCTGATTTGCAGTATGATGCCATGTAACAGAAATAAGATTATGGGTTGCTTGAAATTATAAAGTATTACACTGCACCAGGAAACACTTCCACATTATCGTAATGGAAATCTAGAGACTATTATTTTCAGGATCAAATCTCATCTCATGATGGTCAATGCACTCTAAACATAGTATTTGGATTGAAACATGATTCTTATGAGGAGTTAACATACTGCACATTATATTGCATATAACAACATACAATTCAATCACACTCAACCTGACAATGACATTATATTCTAAAAGGGCTCCTATTGTACAAATGTGCTATATTTGATCAAAACCCTGTTTCCTGATACATCTGTTACATCTGTTAAGTATTTTGTAGTGTTTAAACACATAATGTTTTTCTCCTTGAAAAGATTGATCCAAATCTTCACCACAATCTTTTGCTCACTCAACACCTGGCCAAGGTGGGAAAATAACACACTAAATGTAATAATAGTGATGATGATGATGATGATGATGATGATGATAATAATAATAATAATAATAATAATAATAATAATAATAATAATAATAATAATAATACACTTATAATGTTTTATAAAGTCTTTACATGCTTACATGTCATAGTCTATCATTAATCAGTTCCTGCATTCATCTGTCATCAGAAATTAGCAATGCACCTATAGCCTACATCTCTTATGAGAACAAAAGACACTATAGTCTCTAGTTTGAGACTTCCTTTGGAGTAATACATGCCCGTACATGCTTGCATGCGTTCAAGAGGCTGTGAGCCTCCCCTTAAATCCACAGAGGTATGTTTGCTGTCACCACCCCAATTATCATACAGCAGCATAATAGGATTATAATTACACACCACCAATGTTGCATCAAATGAAACCACGTGCATTTTATAGCCAATTAAACTATTAAGCGTGAAGGCTAACTTCCTCAGCAAAAGGCAAATATGAAACGTGTTTCGCATTGTACATTTCCAAATACACTATATGGTTAGATTTTTTATAGGGTGGGAGTACATATTTTAGATTGCGTTATTGAAGTCAGTCTGAATATATCTTCAGCTGTTCAGCATGGGAGTCAAACATGTAGGCTGCCAGTTGCCATGGCATGGAGAACAGACAACTTTCAGGGTGTGTTATGGCGATATTGCCATCTGATTTCACAGAAGCAGATGATGCTGTGGTTTAACTTAATATAATAGAAATGCCCCTAAGATGTAAATAAACCTAATGTAGTGTTTTGGGCAGTAAATCTCCATGATAATTTCCTATAGCGGTTCGTAGTTGCAGCATTTAGAATATGAAAAAATAGGGGTGTAACGGTTCTGAAACCGCGATACAAAAGAGACCGAAACCGCGATACAAACGTCTACCGTTTCGTGTCTCGGTTCCGGAAGACAGACACACACACACACACACACACACACACACAACCTGCTACAGGTGCAGCCTGTTGAGCTCTCACTCCAAGGAAAATTTGTGTATTTTGGTTTCATTTACCACTTAAAGCTACAGTATACAACATATATACATGACAGACAGACAGGCAGGCATACATTTTTGGCACATACCATTGCTGTTACTATAAAAATGAAAAGCTACAGCACAAACCAGAATTGTGATAAGATAACATATTTCTTATCAAAACTATGTGAAGCTATAGCTGGTCCCTAACCTCCTTGATTTACTCTGCCACCCTTCCTGCTGTTGAACATGAAAACCCTTACTAATGGTAACCCCCCCCCTTCCCTGCTCTTCGCTATGAGCTTTTGTGATTGGCTAGAAGGGATGACTATTACAATTACAATATCTCCGGACTGCTGCAGCAAGACTGGTCAATGATGCTCACTCACACTGTAAATTATGAGTCTGCATATTCACGCTAAGATGTGTCTTGTAGAATATTTTTTAACCAAACCTTTCTTGTTAGCGTTTTAATTGTAAGCAATTTGTACAGGCTCCATCATCGTCTGCATGTAAAACAACAACAATTCTATCTAAGCATAACGAATACATACTGTAATACAATGTTTCAAACATGAGGACGGTCTTTTAGTGGAAAGCCATCTGACTTGTGTTGCATTCAACAACATTGTTCACATACAGAGTCACTGTCCAGACGTGGGACTGCCCCTAGCAGTTGGCATTGTCATGCCAACTGAAGCAGTCAGCTGTTACCATGGTATACCAGAAAATAGCAGCAGCTGCCTGGGATCTTATCACAGTGAAGGTTAATTTACTTCATGTAGCTTTGTTTAATTGTATTTAATCTATATATCTCCAATATCTTTCCAATATCATTGACAACCGAAGAAATTCAAAGGTTACATTTTTTCCCTTACAATAGAAGGCAATGCGCTTGTGTGTGTGGGTCAAGGGAGCATCTTCATCCCCGCTTCAAATACCTACACAGCTTCACAGTTTGAGTTGCTTCAAGTGTTTCATGCAGGGAGCCACATCTTAGTGTTTCTGAATAAGAAGGACTGTTTGCACAATAGTTGTGGGTCATAGGAACCTGGTAAAAGCAAGAGATAGATAATGATAAAAGATTTTCCTTCATATTGCTTCTACTGTACAGTGACTGTTTGGAAATACAACAGTGTCAAATGTACTCCGTGCAAATTGACATGTTACATTACCTGACTGGACTAAAAAAACGTTGAATTATTATGAATTATTCAACATCACAAATTCAGGTGTAGGAATTCAACCTGAATTTGTGATGTCAAATAGATTAATAAGTTGAGTATTGACTACCAAATAAAGATTGTATTTCTTACAACAAAATCAGCAACACCAAAATTCAAGCATCTTACAGTAAATGCAATGTTTTTATTTTCAATGTGTCACTAGCATTAGTATATACTTTAGTATGCGTATGTTTTTTTATTCAAGTCACCTAATTTTACATGTCACTGCACTGAGGACATTTGGCACTATTATACGTTCATATGATTGAATGTGTTTGCACTTCTAGATAGTAAGCCTATATGTGTGTTGTGTGTGTGTGTGGGTGTGTGTGTGTGTGCATGTGCGTGTGTGCGTGTGCATGCATGTGTGTATCTATGTTTGACTTTATTTCCTGACTTTATTTATACAAATCAGACTTCTCATTAAATGCTTTATATTTAGTTTTACATTATGGTTTTGTACAGCATGGCTGGTTCGTTTCAATCATGCACTACGCTGACCTCTGTAAAATTGCAGCTCCAGCAAAACGTCAGTCTGAGACGTTTAAATCAAAACACCTAAGTTGATTAATAATAAGTTAACTTTTGTCTGTAGCTTTGTTATGTTCCCCACACAGAGAAATTATCTAAAAATAAATCCAACAGTCCCAGACAACGCACAAGGTAAAAGTAGATTGTGTTTTCAAGTTATTGCAGTTTGCAGAATCAGATTGTTGTAGAGCTCATTTTACATATTTACATTTACATGACACGATTTGACATTTACATGACGTTTATGTTACAGATAAAATGAAGTGTTATTAATGGAAATAAAGCAGAAGATGGTGTGTTCCCGTACCTGGGCCTGGTCCCTCGGGACTCGGCACCTCCTGTGAACCCCTACTGGTTCCAGACACAAACACAGCCGAAGACATGAGCTGCTTAGCCGGGCTGTTATAATCCACTATGTTGTACTGACCAGGGCCTGGGAGGGGAGGGTCTTTTGGAATGATCATGGGAGGTTCTGATAATGTCAGTAAACTTCTCCTCCTGAGAACACGAAAGTCATGAAGATTTTTAATTAGACAGATAAAGGAGCGAAGACAATTCAAAGCACTTATTGTGTGTTTGTTCACCGCCGGGTTGATTTTCTTGCTGTTTCAGTAGCTTGGTGGAGGCAGTAGGTCCCAGGGCCTGGCACACAGCTGTCCACGCGATCGGGGATTCGTGAGGTTTTCGATTTGAACGGGGATGTGGCGACCTTGGGGCATTTCCGGGTTATGGTGTCATTCACATTGTAGTGCCCTTCAATTAGATTGACATTTAAATTAATTTAACAACATAGCAGAAAACGATAGCACCTGTGTGAGGCACATATCATGTCAAGTGAAACTGTATACAATCCTAACAGAAATACGTACAGGGCGATAGCTCATTTTTGCTCATGTGAAAACAATGTCTTGTTGTTTTGGACAGAAAAATGGAGGTACCCCTCATTGGTGGATATCTCTCACTCCTGCCAAATCCTACCTAGAATGAAAAACTGTTCATTTAGAAAACCAGCAATGGTATAATTAATACTGATCATACATTTTCCTCTATCCCGAATGATTAATTGTTTACTTATTGCTGTGCAAAATCACCTAAAACATTGTGCATTTAAGTCAACTTAAAACTTACTTAAGTGAACTTACATCATATTCATTTGGAGCAGGGGTTGTATACTTTGGGCCATCTGGTGCCACTGCTATGGGTAATTTGAATGTCCTGGAATTCCCCTTGCCAAAGCTGTACTTGTTAATAAATGAAGACTGCAGGTTGTATGTGGTGGGCCCTAGGATGGATTTCGCTGGATGTGAAAAGCGGGGAGCCTAATGGACAAAGTGATGAAAAGCATACAAACATTTCTCTACATAATATTGTACGTAATATTTAAAGGTGTATAACACACCATTTTAAACATTAATATATCAACAAACAATGATTTTATATATAAAGAAAGTGGAGTAATGGCATCCGTGCAGAACATTACGTCACACTCCCACACTAAAATGTGTTGTAATTCAAGCTCCTATGTTTTTGGATTTCATAGCCGGTGTGTGTGTGCGTGTGTGTGTGTGTGTGTGTGTGTGTGTGTGGTCAACAAAGCATTTGTTGTGGTCTGAGATGCTGCTGGTGCTCAGTGCAACATCAAGTGGCAGACAAGATAATCTAGAGACAAGATATATATTTCAATGTATAGTCAGCTATTGCAAGCTAAATGCAACATAATACACTTTTTGTCAAAATCAACAAAAATCTCCTCGCAATTTCACTATCTTACCGTACTCTGTGCGTGTTGAAAAAATGATCGGACACTTCTACACAGCCCTGGCTCCGTAAATAGTAGCATAAACAAAGTGCCGATCACCACTCGTATCAACAAAGCCGTAGCACTGCACTTGGCTTCACAATGCATTTCGATACGTGAGGAGGCGCCATGGAGGACAGCAGAGCGAAACTGTTTTGACTTGAGCTCAAAGTAACAAGAATGACTGACCCTGCCTTTAAATTGTGCCTTGTCTTAAAGGTATAGTAAGTAATTCTCGACAATGCTTGCTAAAATTTAACTCAAAACAAAAACACCTTTCCCTTTAATGCCAAAAGCCAACTCCAACTGAAGGCATGACGTGTGTCAAGAGACTGCAGTTTTAGAATGTACCGGTAGTTCTTTTTAACGCGGCTGACAGCCGGCTGACCAGTCATTTTTAACTGGCAACGCCCACTGGCAGCATCTGACGCACGTTGACGCCAAGGTTTAGAACGCGGTTCTATTTCTTGGGCGTCAAGCCATAAACATGCATTGAATATCTGCAGGTCCTCCGTCAATTTGACGGACCGTCGAACGTTGAATTCCTTGATGCGCCACGTTGAATTCCTCGATGCACCACCGAATGACTGGGCGGCGGCCTTGTAATGCCAAGGTTTATAACATAGTTCTGCTGTATTTCTAGAGCGTCAAGTTATAAACATGCATTGAGTATCTGCAGATTTTTGACCATCTCTGTAATTTTGTCTACATTTTGAACGCTACTAAAAATGCATTCCTTAAGAAGCCGTCATAAAATGTGTGCTCCCTCAGAAGCAGCTCAGAAGCATTTTAATCGCATTACGAAGGCTAGGATATAGTTATTGTGAGCGGTCTGCACCACTTTGTTTGGGTTCCTATTTATGGAGCCAGGGCTGTGTAAAAGTAGACTTCTGGATACTTTTATCAGCACGTACAGAGAACGGCAAGTTAGGAGGCAGATATTTGGTGAATTTGACTAAATGTGTATTAGCTTAATTACAATCGCTTACTATACCTTTAATTACACAGATACTAATCCAAAGGCCATGTCTGACCTTGGAAGGAAAGCCCGAAGTGCCATTTTTGGAGAACGAGGGGTTATTTCGCTTAGCCCCTCCAATATAGTCATAGGTCCCTGGCCCTGGGTTTCCATTCTGGAACAAAAATCTATTATGTTTACACTGTATATCAAAGCCATGATGAAGAGTTGATTAGTTGAAATATCCTACCGAACTGCCTGGTGAAAGGAACCTCTTTGTTTGTGATAAAAAACCCTTCTTTTTTTCAGTCATCACCTCTGGGTTTTTAGGTGGTATTGAAGATATAAAGTGTGGAAACATTTGGGCTGTAGGCTATAAAATAGCACATTATTAATTTTAAAGCAAATAATTATCTGAGAAAGAATACTGCATAGAACAAAATGTTTAACATTTCAAGTTTAAAATGTATTAAATCTAGAAAGTAAGATATTACTTTATTTTAATTTAAGTGTAGGCTACTGTATTTTACTACGGTAATATAGGTTATATTAAAAATGTCTTATAAGGTAGTATGCTGTAGGCTAGTACCGGTACCAGTAATAGAGTTTTATGATTGTATTTGTGTCCATTGACTTTCTGTAAATAGGCAGTGTATTTTACACAAGGTTAAAACCTATAACCATATAACTATATTATCTTACCGATGAGCATACCGATGCTACAGATGACTCAAGAAAACGTTTTCTACTCCACAGGTATGATATTGTTATGACAACGTATAAACAGTAACACAGATTGATATCATTCAAAAGAGCCATTCATACTATTGCGGTGCTTTTGCGCCATCTAGCGGTCGACGTGTAATCCAGCCGCTAGTTCAGACCGCGGAAAGCGCTGTTTTGTCTTGTACATCCATCATGGCGATGCATGCGAAGGCGACCCCACCACAGATTCCCGACACACGGCGGGAGCTAGCAGAACTGGTAAAAAGGAAACAAGAACTTGCTGTAAGTTATTCCAAATTCTATATAACTACTATATGTTATATGTTTTATAATGTCGGTAACGTTGGCCTGTGAAATGGCGTAACTGCTACCGCAAGGCCGCTAAGATAGTGATGCTATGCTATGCTAATGCTAACCATCGCTACTGGGTTAACCTCCACTTTGCTTTAGCTTGCGTTGGCTAACTTAAGCATAGCCCACAGCTATGTGTGTTAGCCAGCTATGCTACAACTGGTCTAGATGGGCTGGCCCACAGAGCGGGGCAGGTCTAGGCTAGCAACAACTCCATCCTTGCTAACATTAGTCACAGATATACACAAATATGATCAACAACTATAAACAGCATTCATTTATAACTCATACACTAAACACTTAATTTTGCCTGACAACAAGAAGCTGTGAACACTGATAACTTGGATAATAACTAGCTGGTGTTATAATATGTACACAATGTATGGCGAATCGGCGCGGCCATTCCTCTTGTTGTTGTTACTGTAATATACAATTAGCATAGCATGCTAATCTGTTTTGTAACCCATGTACATATCGTCACGTTTTCATTCAAGGAGACGTTGGTAAACCTGGAGAGACAAATATATGCATTTGAAGGCAGCTACCTAGAAGACACCCAGATGTATGGAAACATCATCAGAGGATGGGACAGATACCTCACTAACCAGAAGTGAGCAGGACAACACTGTAGTGCATATGAGTGTCTTTTGTGAATAATGTTTTGTTTCGTATTTTGTAGTACAATACATAATCCAAAATGAAAATGCATGTGGATAAAGAGGTAGATAAATAGTGTGTGCCTAGGAGAACTGTAGTGAGAGAAGTAAAACATAATATTAGTGGTTTCCAACCAAAATAGCATTTTTGTAGCTTAACCATATTTAGTTTCAACCACAAGGTTTATGAGGTGTGTATGTTGACTGAAGTGGTTCACTCTGCTTAGAACGTTGTCCTGCTACACAGTCGCCAGTGACGTTTTGAAGTGTCAATAAGCTGTTGGATTTGAAACTTAATAATGATTGCTTGTATATATTTGTTTGTAACAGGAACTCCAACAGTAAGACCGATAGAAGGAATAGAAAATTCAAGGAAGCAGAACGTTTGTTCAGCAAGTCATCCGTCACATCAGTTGCAGTGAGTTGTTAAACCTTTATCTTAAACTAAAAATCTGAAATTAACTCTGTAATCTTGATTTTTTGTTTGTATTTCTTCCAACAGGCAGTTTGTGCCCTTGGTGGAATACCTGATCACATGAACGAAAAGCGTGAGTTGCCCAATGAATCCGCGTGAGTGTACAACGGCTGTCTTGACTAACTTGAACCTGACTGAGGTTGTCGTCCGGGCCCCCCTCAGGTGAGCCCGGCAGTGGCACGGAGAGCGACACGTCGCCGGACCTCCAGAACCAGGAGAACGAGCCGAGCCAGGAGGACACAGAGGATGCGGACGGTACTCTGGAGGACCTGAAGCCCCAGAAGGCAGCTTCGTCCTCGGGCAGCCACCACGGTAGTCACCATGGCAGCCACAAAAAGAGGAAGAACAAAAACAGACACAGGTATGAGCCAGAGGTCGCGTTAACCGAACAACGATAAAATCTACAGTACCGGCAACGATAAAATCTACCGTAACCACTGGCAGAAGCTCAGGCTGTGAGGTAGTTCAGGTCTAGCCTTGCTGGTTGGTCTGTTATGGCTAGTTCCTGCTCGGGGTTAGCCTTGTGAGACCACCCTGAGCTCAGTTGCTTCTCATCTTCCTTTCACCTATGCTAATCAGTTTAAATACCTGTCAGTCATAATTGATTGTGATAACACGGTCGGCCATTGTTGTGACTTTTGTACACAAACACATGCTATGGTCAATGCAACTACTCAACAGCACACCGATTGGCTTGTTTATGTACGTGGTGATACAATGTGAAGGTAGTGAGGTCAGAATGGTTTCTGTAGGCTAATTCAGTCCCTGAACATTTTGCCGCCAATAATTGTATGCAGATCTGAAGCTCATGATTGGACACGCCACAATACAAGGTCAGACTGGGTTTCATTGCCACAGGGACCCAACTTGACTGCTTGAAGTTACCAAATAATACACATAGAAGACATTCCAATGGTGTTCTTGTATTACCTGTTACATTTGCTCGAAAAGCCCCTTTCTATTAGAATGCTATTACGTAACTTACACGGAACGTGTTTGCACCACTTACCCACTCTTCCTTTGAGGCACCAGTGTGACTGTTGCGATCTGTACAGCAGCGCTGCTGTCTATTAGACTAGGGCTTTAGAGTCAGGCTGGTGTACTAACTACTGCTGCTCTTCTCCTCCCCCTAATGCCGTCCCCAGCCCTTCCGCCATGTTTGATTATGACTTTGAGTAAGTCGCCATTTTACTTCCTGCTCCAATGATGTTTACACCCATGCCTGCTGCCAAACCCAGTTCATGCCGCTCCACTGTCTCTCCCTTACCTCTCTGCCTGCTGCTCTTGACTATGCTTCTCTTCTTCTTCTTCTTCATCATTATTATTATTATTATTATAAGCTCAAGCCTGCTAGTTATTAAGTCATACTGCATGTCCAATACTTCCTGCTTGAATCATTCTTCAAAGTACCTATCAGTATTTTCTAGTTGCCTATTGGTTGATGTAGGGGCTTAAACACATCTTCAGACTCAAAGTTTATTTTTACACTCCAGGTTTGAGCTACAGCAAGAACAATCCGGTGTTCTTGTGAGTGTCTGGTTTCTTTATAGCTAGTCACTTCAGTCTTAGTAGCGCTGCAGCTTTGCACCACAGTTGCACTCAAACCCCATCCAGTACGTCTTTATGTAATTCAGACCGCCTGCTTTTGTTGCAGATTCGACATGAAGGTCAACAAGAAACCAAGAGCGGTGAGTTAAATACTATAATAATTGTAATGTGCTACATTTTGAAAGTGCTACAGTTGTTCTACAACCAATATTCCATGTTCTCAGGATTATTCAACTTAACGTAAAGAGCAGGAGACACAGGAAACCTACGGTGAACTAGGGCCGTTCTTGGATTATGTGAACTTTGTAAGACTTTGGTGGTCATCATTTATTTGCCTGTACTGTGTATATCGCTTAATACATTCCCCCATTGCCTACTGTTGTATACATTTGTGATAATGCCTTTTTTGACCTATGGAATAAACACGAGTGGTCTTGCATGTTACACAATCGGGGCCACTAACAGTAGAACTTCATATTGTATAGCGTTAAAAACATATTTATTATGTGAATTTCAGTGTTTCCCATATTAAAAAATGGTAGTCATTACATTTATGTTGATTAGTGTAGCTCATATTTGCCACACCCTCTTTATTTTCATGTCTTTTACATAAAGTTGTAATAAAAACAACAATGCTTCGGTCATTTGTTTCTTCAGAGACCAGATCCAAATTAAACAAAACAATTAAAATGTAACGGAGAGATCAATTTGAATATGTATTTTCAAGCGATAATGCAGCATATTCATTGAGTGACGGATTAATTTAAAACAAGCACTTAAAGGGCTTCACTGATTTTTGAATCCCTAAAAAAATAGGTATTTACTTAAATGTTGTCATTTCGGTTGAAAATTAGATCACAAAAACATTTTGGTTCAATTGTCTGAATTTATTTACAGTGTGTTGTTAGAATGTTAAAATAATTGTTGCATGTTCTAGTGACAGTTCCCACAGTGTTGGTTCGTTTTATTAAAAATAGTAACTGGGCCACTGATGAGAAAAGTTCCATTGTGAAGAGAAAGTTCATGTCATTATGTACACAATGTTGGTTGTCATTCATCAGTGCCATCTGTTCAGTTGCATTGCAGTATATGATTCTCCCCTAGGTGGTGCTAAACCCATATTTTTGTCCTAGATTGCTACGGAAACAAGGTTGCAGTAAAGGAAATCACAGCAGGTCACAAAACTAGAAATATCCTTTACATATTTACATTCCGTGCCGGATTTTATTCCTTAAATGGGGCCATGCTGTTATTCAACACTGAAGCATTATAATGTTATAGGTGCTGCCATATTAGTCCAGACCACAAGTAGCCCAAAGCATCACCACACTGGGAGGAATAGAGACACCCAGGCAAAATGGAACTGCTGACAAACACATTTGATGGAGAGACTGACATCCATCCCCAAAATGCATTCCTCGGTTTCACGCAGACGGTCATGTTTCAGGCAGAATGTACAGCATAATAGCAGTTTTATTTTTCCTCTCATTCAACCTCTCTCGTGGAAAAAAAATGTTGACTGATCTGAAAAGTTTTTTTTAATGGTTTAGTTTATTTTTCATCTGGATTCTCCTCTATTGTTTTATAGTGCCCCCAAAACGTACCGGCTATCTTCTCAATGAAAATGGTTTGAGCCTATGATGAAAACTATGGGGCTAGGGCCAGTGGTTCTCAAACTGGGGGTCACGAGACACAGAGGAGGGGTCACAAGATGATTTTCAAAAGTGAAATACTTAAAAAAGGCATGGTTTAGCCATCATTGTTAGTAGTAGTACAGTTAATACATTACTTTGATATATTCTGATACTAACCTGTATTAAAATGCTATCAAATAATAATATGGCTGTTATTCTACCACCTCTGGGGTTAGTGGGGGTCTCGAGTCTCTGGCACTGTTATTTTGGGGGGTCGTGAGCTGAAACGTTTGAGAACCCCTGGGCTAGGTGGTGGGGTTCAAGAGCAGTGGCAGTCAGGTATGGAAGGGGAATATGCATAAAGACTGCCAGACTGGAACACCTTACATTATACATTTTAATTGGGGTGACTCATGATGTGTCATTCAACAATGTGTCCTAACTGGGTTCAAAATAAATACGTCACAATTTTCTTCAGTATAGCCACTGTAACCAAAGTTTTGGTCACCTCCCATGTCTAGTTCCAAGGTGAAAACATGTCTGGAACCAGGTTAGATTCTAGTTTATGACAAATCTGTAGGCAATTTGCATTCCCATAGTCACTAGTCACGACAAGGAAATGAACAGTGTTGGGAAATGATACTAATTACAAACCCCCCCCAGTAACTTTAATCCACTACAGTTATCAGATAATACAGTGGAAGAAGATTACAGGTATTAGATGATTGCTTCTTAGAATACTTTTAAATTTAACAAATAAGTAAAATGCATAAAACAATTGGCTGTTCTCTTATTAAACTTTCACTAACGTCAATCAATAAATGAAGTACTTTAATCTGATTCCCTAAGAAACATAAACTGTCACACAAATTTAAAGATTTGGCGCGCCAACGTAGTACATTGGTTTGGCTGGCAATTCAAGGAACAATGTTTAATCGTGAAGTAATCTAAAAGTAATGGAAAGTAATCAGATTGTTACTAAATGTAGGTAATCCAAAAATTATGTTATTACTTTAGTCTGTTAACTAACATATTACATTTTAAAAGCAAACTATCCGAAAACGAACAAGCCACGGACCACATGTAAATTGATAATAAAAAATAATAATATATTTGCGACTCATATTGTTATATACTGTGTGTGTGTATATATATGTATGTGTATATGTATATGTGTGTGTGTGTGTATATATATACACACATATATATATATATATATATATATATATATATACACACATATATATATATATATATACA
>JAODUK010075147.1:0-16006 GCA_027564635.1 Typhlichthys eigenmanni | reverse complement strand
AGTTCCCTCTCTGGGAACACCTACTGTACACTTTAGCCTGTAGTTCCCTCTCTGGGAACACCTACTGTACACTTTAGTCTGTAGTTCCCTCTCTGGGAACACCTACTGTACATGTTTAGCCTGTAGTTCCCTCTCTGGGAACACCTACTGTACACTTTAGTCTGTAGTTCCCTCTCTGGGAACACCTACTGTACACTTTAGCCTGTAGTTTTTCTGTGGGTGCACAGTGTCGTCCATCTTAGCTAGTCCTGTCCCACTGTCAGCCGGTCCTGGGCTGACGGGCATCACACCAACACATGAAAGATTAGGAGGCCAGATGGTAGCTCTCTATCGCCCCCTGACTTCTCCCAGATTTCCTCACACGCACGCACGTACATACAGTACACACATATTCATAGCCTGTGTGTGTGTGTGTGTGTGTGTGTGTGTGTGTGTGTGTAATCTCCACGATGTCCAGCATACTATTTAACTTAACAGATGGATTCACTAATTAACATAGCACCAGTTGTTTCTGTCCTTTATACTGTTACATAAACATATTATTACAGAATGATCCCACACAGTCATGGCTATAAGACTCAGTCTAAGATGATGCACACAAAAAAAAATCACGAGGTCACACCCTTGTGGAGATAGAGGCCAGATGACTTAAGCCCTGTGTGTTGTGGTCAGCCTAGTTGACCCTTCTCCTGCACTGCCAGAGCCTGTGCAACACACACTAGATCATTCATGAAGCATGCCAATTGCATAGGTGTGTTCCAGCACAATGTCTGGTGACTCTCCTGGCACCACACATGCTGTTCTTGGTTTGTTTCTTGGGTTGGTTAGTTCTTAGTTAGTTAGCATGCAACACACACCACATATATTCAGTACAGACACCTACAGACATTCACACCTCATTATGTTGTTCTGTTAGTTAGTTAGTGTTTGGTTTGATTAGTTTGTTTGGTTTACGGCCCAGGAGCCAGGCGTAACAGTAGTAAGTTCCATAGCTTCGGGGCATAATAAAGGCTGCATTGATGGTTTTCTTATTGCTCTTACTAGAAACGTTCAGTAAACCACTGTCAGGTGACCGTAGTGTTCTGGGGGGTATGTAGTTGTAGTTGCTTTCTCTATGCAGCCCCAGATCGACAGATAGATTGAGATAGACAGCTGCTGTCATGGTCTGCTGTCAAAGCAAAGCAAGCAGACCTTCTGCTCCTAGTGCAGGGTCTGTTAGCTGTTATTTCAGCTGTTTTACTAGAGCATATAGTTGTATGTATCTCTGAAGCGATGTACTCAGAGATGATGAAGCTTGAATCTGACTTATGAGACACATATTTCATATTTCATCCACTCTTCCCAGACACTCTCTGCCTTCGGTCCAATCAGTTTTCCCCACATTTTCCAACAATCTGTCTGCTTTCCAATAAATGGAAAGCACTATTTAAATTGACACACAAATTGTAGGTAATCAAATCAAGGATGTGTGCTTTTATTCTCTAATTTTGAGATGTAATGTCACAATGGAATTGGCAGTACACACTGTATTAGTGTCATCCAGACACACTGTACAGTAATACAATATCACTGTATGACTCCTTGTATGGCTATAGCAGGGATGATGCCCAAGCAAAATGTTCTCCTTGTGGAACAATAAAGTGAATCTTGACTTGACTCTTGTATTAGTCTCATGCAGACACACTGTACAGTATTACTGTATTAGTCTCATGCAGACACACTGTACAGTATTAGTTACTGTATACTTTTGGAGAACATGCCAATTGACAATATTGTACATTTGAGTAACATCTGTTGATCTGCTGTTAGCTGCACTGGCAGCAGTCCAACCTTTCTGAACTCATCACTGCCAATATGTGTCCTGGGAGTTAATATTATTATGAATCACTTTTAGCTTTTTATTATTTTTATTTGTCAAGCTACTGTACCAAGCAGAACATGCATAATCAGAATGACACTGCATCAATGATGTGTGACAAGTTTATTCAATAGTAAACCCCTTGAGATGTATCATCTGGTTTTAAAGGGGGTCCTACTTTCACTAAGAGTTTCTTAATAAAATAATTTAGATGTTTGTTGAAACTAAGTTTGCTGGCACACACGCAATACATTCAGAGGATAATGACTGATCCAATATTATTCCTAGATATGAAACACTTGTCTGGGGAACAAAAACAATCTCAGCTCCTTTACACCTTCAGCACATTTCTGACTGACAACTTCACTAAGTTTTACCCAAATAGATTGAAAGCTTAATGTCTTCGAGCCACTCTCCTACACGTTCTAACTCCTTCCCGAGAATGTTCTCAATCTCACTGACATCATGCCAAGATACCAGTAATGCAGAATCATCAGCATACAGCAAGATCTTACATTTCACAGCCGCTGGCATATCATTAACATAAGAAGTCTTTAGTCTGCTTTTAAAAATGATGAAAGAGTCTGAGCTGCGGGTTGCAGAATGGAGAGTGTTCCACAGTTTAGGGGCGGCAACACTGAAAGCCCGGTCCCCCATTGTGCACAGTCTTGATATTGGGACAGTGAACAGTGTGAAACTCCTTGAGAAAGTTCAATCATTAAAATCTACCGGACTTTGGATTGATCCTGAACTTCGGTTTAAACCCCATATGTAACGGTGAGGCGAGCGCAGGGTTCAGTCAGACCACGTGCTGATTTAGGTGAGTGTTTGAGCCACAGCTCGACATGTGATGCAAACACAAACAGAACTAACAGCAAACAGGCTAATGCACACAATAAGCCACAAACCCCGAAGGAGCCCTCCAGGTTTTGTGTGTGTGTGTGTGTGTGTATATATATATATATATATTTGCCCTCACATTGTACGTGTGGGGCGCTGGGTTCTTGGGCAAAGCCCCCGGCGGTCGGGCACACGCGGAGAGGCAAAGAAAGGACGGGGAGGACATCATATTGATTATATTATAAAAACAATGTAAGATTGTTAAAGTAAATTTATTGCTCAACTGTTTCACGTTATTATTTTACAGTTGATAATATCTATTATTGATTATGTTGACGTTGTATATCAAAATACCTATGATAAGTAGTACCTTAAAAAGTACCTTAACCTCCCTTCAATGCTATACGGTGCTCCTTCAGAAGCTCCGCCCCCCCACATTGGACAAAAATTGCGAAGCCTAGGGCATTGTTGTGAGCGGTGTTCGTCTATTTGATTGTGTTCCTATTTACAGAGCCAGGGCTGTGAGGTACCATATACCTTTTTCAGAACACAGAGAGAATAGTAAGCTAGCGGAATACAAGCAGGCATTTGGTGAATTTGACAAAAGTGCATTAGATTACGATCACTGACTATACCTTTAAGAAGCAAGTCCCTTAATTAATCAGACACCCTTAGCTACTGACGTAGAGGAATATGGACGGGTGCCTCATTCATCACATTGCCCTATTTATCTGATGTTGTTGCCCATGTCTAGCCATCATTAACCTATGATGTGTTCACTTGCCTGGATGAATACACAACAAAATGTCTTGTTGACCTGGTAAGAGCTCTAATGGAACTTATTTTTATACTGGGCTGAGTGTATATACACCTGTTTGGTTAGATATGTATCTCAGACTGTAACCCGTATCTTCTTAAAAAGCCCTCTTACAGTTATTGTATCCCTGATGGGACCATCGCAGTGAATTAATATTTCATATAAATAGATATGGGTGGGTATCCATGGCCGTCATCGTTTAAGATAAATGAGAAATGGACAGAATTTGGACATAATAATCCTAATACCCCTGATTATAGGAAGTGCCCCATCCCCAGGCACTCTAAAATCATTTGAATTCATATCTTATTAATCAGTCTGGAGCGATCGGTGCAGCGATTAAACAGACATAATTCATCACAAACTGTTGTGAACCTTGACAACCTCCAAGTCTTGCACCTTCTTAAGCATTGCAGACACTATATTGTCCTTTTCTCCTCCATTACTGCACTCTAATCTTCACTGATGAATAGCATGGGGAACACTTGACCGTCCTGGAAGTGCATCTGTCCATTTTCTCCTTGTAATTTGTAGACTTTAATGTAATGTATTCATTGACAGTTGGGGGGTTTGTTGTCAGTGTGAAATATGAAGTGGGAAGCCCTTTCCCTGTAACACCCCTTGTTGTAAAATTACAACGTCACTCAGCTCTCCAATATACACATTTACAAATGTTTCTTTAAAAAAAACACACAATTAATATCAATGGCAAGAAAATGTATCTTATTGGCTATGTAAATGTAGTCTTAAAAATAAAAATACAAATTTGCTAATGTGTTTTTTGGAGCACTAAGTGATGTTTTCTTTAAACTAAAATAGGTCTTCCAGGGTTAAGACATGGATTAAGACTAATTTGTCCCTGATTAAGGGCGACACAAATTATTCTGATTTAAATCAAACAATTTGTTGTTGGGATTGTTGCAATTGAGTGGATTATAATTAAAATTATTTGTTAATGTTATGGGCTTTTGCCCTTATTTTATTTAGTATTATGTTAATAAATTAACTTAATGTTCTGAATGCTGTGGTAGTTTGGCATCACTACGCCTTCAGTAAGGCCTGAAATAGGTGTAGCACCTGCAATAACACACATGCACTGTGCACGTGTGTTCATGTGCATGTGCGTGTGTGCAGTGAGCTTCATGAACACCACCCACCCTGTCCTACACCTCCACCGCATGTGGAGATAATTCACAGCACCCAAAGATATGATGTGCTTGCCACTCAAATACATTCAGATTAGCTCACTTCTGATAGCATCCGGGGGGCATCCCATAATCCTGCACGCTCCAGCCCTGCTGACGAAAAGGGAGTCACATCTTCATGGCGATGACTGCACATAGTCCCTCTACTGGGTATACGTGTTGAGATCAAGGTTCCAGCATCATCCTCTCCTCAGGGAGGACATGGCCTCCTTATGTCTGCTGTGATGGGGGGGGGGAGCGGGGGTCTAACATGTCTGTGCTATGGCCTGCCTCCTCCACGCTGGTCTCCTGCAGGGCTGCCATGGAGAGTGTGGGCACCCTACCACCCTGGGCTTGGGCCTGGGGCCTGGAGCTCTACACCCTGGGCTTGGGCCTGGGCCACCCAGCCTGCCAATGCTAACCAACACTTCAGGTGAAAATTGAATGTTTTTATCTTGGGTGTAATTTGAGGCGTGCTGCTGTAAATGGCTGGGTATTAGATTTAATAAGCACCTGTTTAAATGACATTGTATCTTTCTTAACCATCTTCTCATGAGGAGAGTAAAAGCGGTCGGTGCCGTACCTTCACCTCGCTAATCTCTCTTGGGTGTGAAATTCAGAAAATAACACATTTTTGCTATTACGTTTGACTGCACCCTAATCTCTGTCTGCTACTGCAACATTGCTTTGTACTGTTATTCTTTTCATGCAACTATTTCTGCCTACTATTATGGGAAATATAACATTAAAATGACCAAGGTTACTTACATTGTAAGATAACACTATATTCTAAATGGAAACTCAATAAGGAATTAATTATAGGTAAAGTATGATGTTATAGTTTTGTCATACATTAGTTCCGACCAAGTGATCTGATTGGATGAGAGGCATTCCATGAGTGCCAATTCTTCAGTGGAACTATGTATGTGTGTATCACTCCACTTTACCAGTGTTCTTCAGTGTTCTAATAACAGTTGCTAATTCAACAAAATAACAAACTTCTGATAATCTGTAGAAGTGACTCATCAGATTTTACTTCATTGGCTGCGTGATAAATGTGCAGTCTGGAATAAATTATAATATTGAACGGTGTGTCTGCTAGGCCTCTCTGGGAATCATCACCTTATGGTGGTGGAGAGGTTTGTGTGTCCCTATGACCCTGAGAGCTGTGTTGTCTGAAGCCTTGTGCTCCTGATAAAGTCTTCCAAATGGTCTCAGGTGAGGGGCCAGACTAAGAATGGTTCAGAAGACCCTTCATGAAAGAACATAAGAGAGGAGAAGTTACCCTGCCCCGGACAAAGCCCGGGGTTCCTGTCTGGAGCCAGGCCCAGAGGAAGGGCTCGCTGGCGAGCGCCTGGTGGCTGGGTTTGCCACAGAGCCCAGCCGGGCACAGCCCGAAGAAGCAACGTGTCACTTTCCTCTCCATTCTATGGGTCTGCCACTCGTGGGAAGAAATGTGGGGGTTGGGTGCACTGTCATATGGGTGGCAGTGAAGGTCAGGATCCTCAACAGACCAGACCCGGGCAGCAGAAGCTGGCTCTGGGGACGTGGAATGTCACCTCGCTGTAGGGGAAGCCAGAACTTGTGGGGGAGGTGGAGCGCTACCATTTAGATCTGGTTCGGCTTACCTCTACACATAGTCTTGGTTCTAGAACCTAGAATCTGTTGTCTGTGCATATGCACCAAGCAGCAATTTGGAGTATTCTGCCTTCCTGGAGACCCTGAATGGAGTACTGTATTGGGCTCCAGTAGTGGACTTCATAGTTCTACTGTGAGACTTCAACGCGCATGTGGGCAATGATGGAGACTCCTGAAGAGGAGTGATTGGGAGAAACGGCCTCCCTGATCTAAACCTGAGTGGGCGTTTGTTGTTAGACTTATCTGCTAGTCATGGACTCTCTATAACAAACACCCTGTTCGAACATAAGGATGCTCATAAGTGTACGTGGTACCAGAGCACCCTAGGCTGAAGGTCGATGATATATATGATGATGATATGGTGTAATCTGATCTGAGGCCGCATATTTTGGACACTCGGGTGAAGAAAAGGGCAGAGCTGAGAGGTGGTGAGTTGGGTCAAGGGGTGGGGGAAGACTCTGGACAGACCAGCCCAAACGGGTACAGCGGGTGAACTTGGAATGTCTGGAGGAGGCCCCTGTCTGTGAGATCTTCAACTCACACCTCTGGCGAAGCTTTTCTGGCATCCCTGTGGAGGTTGGGGACATCGAACCTGAGTGGGAAATGTTCAAAGCTTCCATTGCTAAAGCTTCGGCAGAAAGCTGTGGTCTCAAGGTCTTAGGGGCCTCAAGGGGTGGTAACCCTCGAACACAGTGTAAACAAAAAACAGTACCGTAAGCTATGCAAACGCCTTGGAACTTTCAGGCCATAGTTTCCATCTTACTGGCTGAGGATAAAGTAAACAGTTCTGCATTTCACATGTGACATGTGACAGTGGTTCGTTGATAAACATAATTGCCTGGCGAAAGCGAAACAACATCAGCCTTGAAGCAAATAAAATATGTAGGACTACGTCGCTTTTTTGCATTGCAAACATTCAGGTGTGTATGATGTAATTTACTACAATGCATTTTAACCGATGCTTTTTCGCCTCGCGCTTGTCTCCGGAGAACTCTCGTGCGGGCACCAAGTCATGGAGGTCCCGATGACTTCAGATTTCAAAGAGCGCCAGACATTAGACTATGCATGCTATGTACAGACCAACGATGTACAGCCATCCTAATTGCACATCCTGTCGATAACCACTGCATCCTCAGAAGAGCTGACACTTGACTTTATCTTTGATGGCAGTCTCAGCATACAACGTTATGAGCTTGATATACCGAGCTTTTAATAACTGGTAATGTAGGCCTTTTTAGCCTACATAAACAGAGCCTCGTTTAAGTACATGTGTATATTTTATAATGTCTGTGTAAATAATATACATACACAATATATATTAAAATATAATTTTATTATTTTTTCGCCCCGTGGTATCGAAATGAGTATCGAGAACCATGGAATTTCACTGGTATTTGTACCGACTACTATATTTCTGGTACCGTGACATCCCTTGTGTCTGCACAGAGACAGAAAAAGTTCCCTTTTCAGAATTGTGACAAATAATAAAGTGCATGCTCTCTATTAGAACAGAAAGCTGTTATTACAGTTGTTTCCATGTGTCTAATCTGTAGTCACATGTTCAAAACTCTAAACACTAACGGCCCAACATATACGTCAGTTCATGACCATGAACACAATTCATGTTGTTTCCACACAATATGCAGTCAATTAATGCATTTCTAAAATGATAATATTTTCTTTAACAAACAACCTTACCCAATACCAAAATTATGGATCTTTCTTGTTGTTTTTTTTATACAAATGCTTGCACATAACATGTCAGAAATGAAGACCGAATGTTCAAAACCGTATATTGTATATAAAGCCTCTTCTACTGCAACAAGAGCAGAGAAAAATCAATATTGAAACAGCTGATAAGCATTTCTGAATGAACATATCATTTAGATATAGCTTGATTTATTGTAATTTGTATAAAATATATCAATCACTGCTAAATCTAATCTCAATCAGACATAGCCGGGTGTAATACTTCAATTATATAGAAAAACGCAAAGCAGTAAAAAGGTGAGTTTATCTAGTGTGGATACAGAACAAGTTTCTCAAAAGAGAAAGAAATAATAGTTTTTAAATGCACACCTCAAGCCAAAATGTTAGTGTGGTTTACAGTAAAAGGAAACTGATTTACAAATACAAATTGAAATAGTCTACATGCAGGTAGGTCTGACAACTGCAAACAATGCCAGTGCGCTGGCCTTACCCTTAATGATGATCTTGTCTGTCGTGGGCCTGTGGTAATGGTATATGGTAAATGGACTGAATTTATATAGCACTTTTATCCAAAGCGCCTTACAGTATTTTGCCTCACATTCACCCACACATTCATACACCAATGGTGATTGATACACCCAGACCACTAGACCATCCTGCCCCAGTGATAAAACACTGTGTATCCTGAAACTCAAAACTATTGTAGAAATGCAAAAGAGAGTCTGTCTGATAATGTGTGACGCAGAGCCAATGGTCTGATGGAATTGGTAAGCGTGTGTGTGTGTGTGTGTGTGTTTGTTCAGTCAGTGCTTGTGGGGTGTGTGTGCCGGTGTGTGTGTGTGTGTGTGTGTGTGTGTGCGCGCATTTGCCTGTGACTTTCTGAAATAAGAAATGCAATGTTCCGTCCTAAGGCGACTGTCGGGTAAAAAAACAAAACAACAGCTCCTCATAAGGAACCACTGTGAGGCCTGCGCTCCAATGCCAGCATTTGTCTCTAATTCTCTCCAAGTGCCCTGGAGCAAAACAGTGAAAGAGCTCATATTGGAAAGTATACCTGGCATGCTATTTCTCCCTTTCTCAAGCAAAATAAACTGCTGGCTCATGTGTGGTGCCTTGGAGAAAGCATATCTACCTGCAGCTTTAGCACAGCTACAGTATTTCACCCCCAGCTGTGGGTCCGAGCACCGGCCTGGCTGTAGTTGGTCCTCCTGTACATTACTGGAGAATGTGTTAGCATTACCTCAGGATGATATGTGTTTAGAGCAGCACATGTAATGTTTTCAACCGTGACCGGAGGAACAGTGAAGGACTACAGAAATGTGGCCGTTTTGCAGTGTTGGCACACGCCGGCAAGCGATTTTGCTGTTGGACCGCAACGACACAGAACGGCCAGTTCAGAGGCCCTTAATCGGGCCGCAGAGGAACTGGGTGGATTCTAAGTCAGTGAGTATTTTCCTTTGAGGCTAAAGCTGTGTGTTTTAGGGGACATGCTTGTTGTGTTGCACTGAGAATGCATCTGGAGGTCTTGTGGCTTTAAAGAGCATTCCTGGTGACTCAGGGATTACACTTCACTCCTGTTTCATCTAAACACAATGTCCTGAAACACTAATGGTTGAAACCACGGTTACAGCAATACTCACCCTTTATGGAGCCCCTCCAACAAACAAGAGTGATACCTGTCAGAAGTGTGTTTCATAACATACAAGTTGAATGTTCTCACAATGACCCAACGTATATGGGTTACTAGTCAAGGAGATTCACTCCTACAGCCTCATAGTGTCTCTGTCTGGGCCAGGTCCATCACGGTGTCCGCTGAGACGTGATACGTCATGTAAGGCGTGCGATGAATCAAAGCACGTACCATGTAGGAGAACAGATGGAGAAACAGATGCCACATGCGGAGGGTTGTATAATTCCTTACCTCAGACATTTATATGCCAAATAAGCCATCACCCTAAAGACAAAGCTTGCATGTGTTAGCTATTATAAGGTAGTCGGCAGGGCTCTTAACCCAGTGGACAAGCTTGTGATGTTTGCTTTGGCTGAACCTATGACTCCAGTAATACCAGCTGCTCTAGTGCGCTGGAATGGTCAAATTATGCAGCTTTGTTTGAGTAAACTCTTAGAGCGCTAGATAAATCTCCTCTCCTCTTGAGGATGTTCAGCTTTTATTGCAACTCTCCTTTGTCTAGCTGAGAATTTATGCACAGTTGACTTATAAATCTTGGTCAGGTGATTTTGTAGAATCAAGAATCACTGCTCAGACCATTATCTGTGTGTGAGCTCACGGGAGAGTCGTAGGAAAAAAGTCAACCGGAAAGACATTTTTTCTTAAAATACTTATAGTTGCCTCTACGGCTGTTAATTTATTTTACAGTTTTGGTAGTCTTAGCTTTAATATTGTGATATATTGAAATTTTGAAGCTATCGTAATTGTTCACAATGTTAATTTAACTTTAAATTTATGCTGCAATTTATTTGTTTGCTTAGTAAGTCAAACATTTCTCATAAAACGGTTAGCTCTGATTCCCTTTTTGGACATGGAGGGCCCACCCTGGAGTGAGCAGTGTCCAAAGTGAGATCACAGTTAAATGGATAATTTAGTTGGCCCAACATCTGTATTTGAACTGGCCAGGAGCCCAGCCGCCCTTGGCTTCCTGCACAACACACCATTTAAAACATTCCCACACCTCCACTCCAGGATTAAAGGTAAAATGCAGTTGAAGCGAAAAGCAGCTGCGGGGAAACCGTGAGCTGTCCCTTTGAGTTGTCTCTGTACTTGGTCTTCCTAGGGCCCATGTGTTGTGGTGTTTGGTTTGGCAGGTGGTGCTCACACCTCCCTCCCCATGTACATCCCTGCAGAAGAAAAATGCAACATTTAACATGCAGGGATCCAAGACTGTGTTTGCAGTGAGAACATGCTGCCCTTCTCCTGCTTGGGGAGGTTGTTATACATTCCGCGGTCAGTGGATGACGGATCTGGTTAGAAAGGGAAGAACATGATGCATATTACTCTGGTGGAAAGTATTAGAAGCAGAAATTGATTATGCTTTAGTTAAGAAGTGAGTTCTCACAAAGTTGGCTTCCAATTGAAGGTCTGTCTGGCCTTAAGGAGAACGGCAGATGATGGAATTGTTGAAAGCATCTTAAGGTCCCACTCCAATTTCACAGTGTTATTCCCAGAAATGTGATATAGAACTACAATTCACTAATTAGACTCCAAACCTTTTTACTTTACACTTGAAATCCAGTTAAAATTGATTATTTATTACAATACACCTAGCAAGCCATGTTTATGTAAAAATGTTTTAATTGTATTTAATCAAACTATAGACCGGGCATTCACCAGACCTTTACAGTACATTCAGTTAAGGTTACTTGTCTTTAGGGCATGATCAGACTAGATTTTGTTAAAAAATTTACTTAACGGTTATTTATTTATAAAGTTAACATATCATGGGAACATTTTATTCCTAGTGTATTATTATATGTTTTCTGCTCTGCTGCAAATACTCTACAGGAGCATTATATTTAATGTGGTCATTCTTTACGGCAAATTAGCTTCACTCGTATAGTTGCAATATAGATGTCCGGCTCAGCCATTGAAAGGATACAACTCTCTGACAGCAAAACCTTTCGCTGCAAAACCACAGACATGACATACAAAACTGACTAATCTGTTTCACATTTAGAATTTTGATGAATGCAAATGGAAATCTGGAGAGAGAGAGAGAGAGAGAGAGAGAGAGAGAGAGAGAGAGAGAGAGAGAGAGAGAGAGAGAGAGAGAGAGAGAGAGATGTCAACTGAACCACAGCCCAGAATCCGTGCAGTGAGACATCTGATAGAGCATCGTATTGGGAACAAAATAATCTGTAAATCATCTCCCTCATGTTAAGATCAGCTGGTTGAGAAGACCGGGCGAGAGGGAGAGTTGGGTAGATGAAGATAGGGGCTGGTGAGTGAGTGAAGGAAAGATGGAGGGATAGATCAGAACTGGGACAAGATCCTGAAAGTAGTATGAAGTGAGAACAAAGAAAGGAATCACCCAGGCAGGCTGGATGAAGATCTGTGGAACAGAAGAAGAAAACAACCTCCATTAATGCGGCCGCCGTGACTGAGGCATTTGGGCCCAGATGTCTCTCAACGTGTGTCTCAGATGTGCCCCCCAGACCCACAACAACCCCTTTCCCCCCGCCCCCCAGAGCAAAGAGATCAGCTGGTAGTGGGTCTGGAGAATGGAGGGACGCTGGACAAATATTATCTGGATGTCACACAAAACCTTGAACTGCCCCGGAGGTCCCTGCTACCGCAGCCTGCTGCTGCCGTTCATGTCCAGACACGCCTATAGAGAGCTGTGGGCCACGCCCTTCATGTCCAGACACGCCTGTAGAGGGCTGTGGGCCACGCCCTTCATGTCTAGACACGCCTGTAGAGAGCTGTGGGCCACGCCCTTCATGTCCATCAGCAGTAGAGACAGCCTGTAGAGAGCTGTGGGCCACGCCCTTCATGTCCATCAGCAGTAGAGACAGCCTGTAGAGGGCTGTGGGCCACGCCCTTCATGTCCATCAGCAGTACAGACATGCCTATAGAGGGCTGTGGGCCACGCCCTTCATGTCCATCAGCAGTACAGACATGCCTATAGAGGGCTGTGGGCCACGTCCGTATGCTTGGTGCATGTACTGTAGGTGTACAGGCATGATGGGCTCTCCCATTACAACACAGTTCCTCGGGGGAGAAGACATGGTTCCAGCGTCTCACCAATGTGTTTGGACCCACATCCGAGGTACTTACACACAGAATCCATCTTGCTTTTGCCCCTTTCTTGCCAATAAATAGACACGTAACGTTTAATAATCCTTCACTATCTGAGACACACTCGCCCACATTTCTCTCAACCGCTTCCGTAAATCTCCACGTCAACCCAGTGAAGCTGAGCAGCAGCTAATTACCAACATTGATTCCCCTCTAAACTAGTTGCCCGGGTGATGAATTCTGGGTTTGTAGGACAGATTCTTCTTCTGCGGTGGCGGTGGGTGGGGAGCCATAGAACAAATACACATCCCATGATGCATTGCAACGCTAACAGCCCCGTGCCAGACCAGCGGAGATAGCTGTTGAAGATCCATATCTGCAGGAGGTCTTCTCCCTGACGCACGCCACCTGCAGGAGCAGATATACAGTGAGGAGGAGTTCAGATGTATTAGTGTTGTTTAGCTGTAGCTAGCTAGCTCCCTGCCTGGTTAAGATTTATTATTGTTGTTTAGCTTTAGCTAACTCCCTGCCTGGTTAAGATGTATTAGTGTGGTTTAGCTTTATCTAGCTAGCTCCCTGCCTTGTTAATATGTATAAGTGTTGTTTAGCTTTAGCTAGCTAGCTTCCTGCTTTGGTTAAGATGTATTAGTGTTGTTTAGCTTTATCTAGCTAGCTCCCTGCCTGGTTAAGATGTATTAGTGTTGTTTAGCTTTATCTAGCTAGCTGCCCACCTGGTTAAGATGCATTATTGTTGTTTAGCTTTATCTAGCTAGCTTCCTGCCTGGTTAAGATGTATTAGTGTTGTTTAGCTTTATCTAGCTAGCTTCCTGCTTGGTTAAGATGTATTAGTGTTGTTTAGCTTTATCTAGCTAGCTGCCCGCCTGGTTAAGATTTATTAGTGTTGTTTAGCTTTATCTAGCTAGCTCCCTGCCTGGTTAAGATTTATTAGTGTTGTTTAGCTTTATCTAGCTAGCTGCCCGCCTGGTTAAGATGCATTAGTGTTGTTTAGCTTTATCTAGCTAGCTCCCTGCCTGGTTAATATGTATTAATATTGATTATCTTTATCTAGCTAGCTCCCTGCCTGGTTAAGATGCATTAGTGTTGTTTAGCTTTATCTAGCTAGCTCCTTGCCTGGTTAATATGTATAAGTGTTGTTTAGCTTTATCTAGCTAGCTCCCTGCCTGGTTAAGATGTATTAGTGTTGTTTAGCTTTATCTAGCTAGCTCCCTGCCTGGTTAAGATGTATTATTGTTGTTTAGCTTTATCTAGCTAGCTCCCTGCCTGGTTAAGATGCATTAGTGTTGTTTAGCTTTATCTAGCTAGCCGCTCACCTGGTCCAGATGTTTTAGTGTGATTTAGCTTTATCTAGCTAGCTGCCGGCCTGGTCCAGATGTATTAGTTTGGTTTAGTGTGGCTGCCTGCCTGCTCCTGACTTGTGTTTGAGAGGGATGAAGGTACTTCATGCATTATTTAATTATTCATTATAATTGGACCTTTAAGTTACTGAACTTTAAAGGTACAATCCACTATTACTGTGTGGTAGTGTTCCACCCCCACAGAGTATACCTCACATCTTAGCAAATATATAAATTTTTATATTATTTACTAATTTGCACAGCCTACATTCTTAGTTTACTTAAATCCTGTCAGTGTATGTTCAGTGAAATTGGACTGCAAATTTGAAAATAACCTTGATTATCCAGGAATGTATTAACCTGTTAGAAACATCATGCATCATGGTGTTATCTGAAAAGTCCAGTCTGCAAACAGGCATTCCTGGTGGAACTGTGCCTACAGATGTATCAATGTACATGATGATGGCTATTCCGGGATAAAACAGCAGCATGTAGTCAGTATGGATTTTTTTTATGGTGTTCTATCGATACAGTGTTGGCATGTGAGTCATGTATTATTAAATTATTTGTGTTGCCTGCAGAAAACCCTTTGTGCATCTCTGGCTCTCTGCAGCCTGCCCTCTCATGGATTATAAACACACGTTATAAGATAAATGGCTGATGAGCTGATGCTCGCAGAAATATCACCGTCAAGATGCAGAAGGAAGGACATTTAAAAGAAGTAGACTTGGTTGCGGATTTCAAATGTGCGGAAGGCAACCAACCATTAAGTGGGCAGAACCAGAATGTGCACTCACTTCAAGTGCGTGAAATTATTTAGTTTAATGTTTTGGTAAAATTCCACTGAAATTATTCTCGACGTTGTAGTCCCTCACATAAATAACAACTATATCTTTAAGCACTCCAATCACAATACCCATATTAAGCACATGGAATAACACCGCCTACATTAATAAGATGTAGTTTTATAGTTTTATAAAGACACCTTTCTTCACAACCACTGACCATTCCATTGATTTAGATGTACTAGTTTACCAACAACCAATATACAGTACTGTATGTCTGAAAGTAGCCTGCTTGAGAAGCCTCAAAGGCAGATCTATATGTTTTCTTCATTTCACGCCAAGAGACTGAAATTACTCCAGTTGATTCCACTGCATTTACAGTTCTCAGGCTGCTATACTTGTGCTTTATTCTCACATAGAGAGCAATGTGACACCAAGGTACATGACGAATCATACCATAATTTTCTTTCTATGGGACAGTGACAGCTAAGAGTCCTCATTCATAAGATGATATGTGAAGGACATGAAAGACCAGATCTGAGCTCCATGCTTGGACTTTGCCTGGCAGCAGATTCATTATAGATGGCGTGCTGCCCTTGCCCGAACGCCTCTGTTACTGTATTGCTTTGATTCCTGTGGAGACTGGGAGAAGTTCACATGAAAGTTTGACGAGAAGCCATTCTGCCCATCCAACAATGGAGGAACAAAGCATTCATCTCTGTTCAGATATGAGGATGTGAGCGAAACATCATTGTGACTAAAGGCACATTTCTCCAACAGCCTGAATCTAAACTTTGGCCCTGTTGGTTTCCGTCACTCTTCCAGGAGATTCAGTTCTGTATACTTGCTGTTGACACATGGTCAGCTGGCCCTGCCATCTTCACCTTTACAACAGTCAGGTTTCCATTAGTGAAGACATCGTGCCCCCCGTATTCTCCCTTGCTCTCTCTGTTGACATTGATGAATGGATCTGTCAAGGAAGCTCTACATCGTCACGTGGGCCCCTCTTGCCCCCCTCCCCTTCCCAGACGAGCATTGTTCTGCTGTCCACAGAACCATGTTACCC